>CABHPR010158087.1:0-49203 GCA_902168415.1 Peromyscus melanophrys | reverse complement strand
GCAGACCCAAGTAAACACACAGAGACATATTACTTATAAACTGTTCATCTATAAGTTGCCACGTGGCTCGTGGCTTACTGGTATCTGACATCTTGCTTCTCATGGCGGCGGCTGGCAGCATCTCCTGACTCAGCCTTCCACTTCCCAGAATTCTCCTCTCTGCTTATCCCACCTATACTATACTTCCTGCCTGGCTACTGGCCAATCAGCATTTTATTTATCCATCAATCAGAGCAACACATTCACAGCATAGAGAAAGACATCCCCAGCACTTGTCCTTTTCTTTTTTTCAAAAAGGAAGGTTTTAACTTTAACATGGTAAAATTACATATAACAAAACAATTATCAAGCAAGAATTACAGTTACAACATCTAGTCTATTTATAATATCTAGTCTATTTGTATTTGGCAAAATTAAAGAAGATATCCTATCTATCCTATGTTTGTAAATCTAAGGTTTCATATCTAACATATCTTTTAACATGACTAAGGAAATAATAACTATCTAGTCTTCAACTACATCAAAGACCCCAGAAGGATATAATATTACCTAAGAAATGGGAGAAGGTCACAAGCAACTTTCGAGAGTCTTACAAGAGTAGACAGAGACAGCTGGCAGCCTGGACAGTCATCCAAAGTTCCTCTGTAAAGTTGGGGCATCTGTCTTCAGACCACAGGCTTAAAGTCTCTTAGTCACTTCTCTCTGTGTCCTGTAGAATGTTTGGCAGTTTCCTCTGTGAAGCAGGAACCTGAAGGACCATTTTGCCAAGCAAAGTTCAGTGGTCACCTTCCTATGGGGCCTGCATGTCCAGTCGATCAAGCAGTCCAAGGAAGAACAGTTTCTTGCCCAAATGGCTATTTTTGTCATGAAGAAGATAAACTCCATATAGAGTGTCCTCGATGCCCATCCTCCTCTCTGAAGTAAATTGGTGCTGCCAGGAGCAGATAGGTCTGACTGTTCAAGAAGTCTAAATTTTTAAAACATTTCAAATGCCATATTCTGTAGGTCTTTGAAGTATTTGAAGATTACCTATCTATCTGAAATATATCTATGTATACCTAGAAAACATGACTATAAGTTTGACTATCATAGAAGACTAATTATTAATCTATATTTTAATTATCCATTATAATCTAAATGAGTTACATAAACATAATACCTCAAATGAGAGTAGAAATATATATACAGTACAACAAAATTAACTTCAAATTTGTATCAATAAACTAAAATCTACAGCAATGTAAAACATATCTTTTTCTTTTTCTTTTTCTTTCTTTCTTTTTTTTTTTTGTTTTTAGAGACAGGGTTTCTCTGCATAGCTTTGCGCCTTTCCTGGAACTCACTCTGTAGCCCAGGTTGGCCTTGAACTCACAGAGATCTGCCTGCCTCTGCCTCCCGAGTTCTGGGATTAAAAGTGTGCACTACCATCACCCGGCCATTGTAAAACATTTCTAAACAAGTTGCCGCTCTTTAAAAGTAGGTTTATTAATCTACCCTTTCATCATATCATATCTAAACTATCCCCTTTTCTTCTTTAGAAAGAGATTGCATTTATAATCAACCTGTTTTAGATAAACGTAAACATTCATAAACAATATTTTGGGAATTTGGGAGTAGCTTCTCATACTACTTCCTGCTGGATGAGGGCGCTGTATTCCTATGGGGACATAGAATTATGGGGTAGTCCGTGAGGCTGTATTTTCTGAGCCAGTTGCCTGAAACCATTCTGGATGTTGGATCATCTGGGTCATGGTATCATCAGAGAACTTTAGGCTGGTCAAATCTGATGTATCTTAATCTGGAACAAATCCATAGCCTCTTGCTTCCTATGGAAACAAAAGCAGAACCTCCTTTCCAAAGCAACATATCCTTAGATCCAAATTTTGAAGTCAAGATATCTTTAAAATATACATATTGGTTCAACTCATCTGCCTTTACAATCAAATGTCTCTGGAGTTAAAAATCCCAAAGACAACACAAACCAGATTCTCTGTGTGATATCCGTCTTTATGTGGGTTATTTTTTTAATATTACTTTTACTTTCTCTTTAAAGGCTTTATTTTTTAAAACTATCTATTTCTTTTTTTTGTTTTGTTTTGTTTTTTTGAGACAGGGTTTCTCTGTGTAGCTTTGCACCTTTCCTGGAGCTCACTTGGTAGCCCAGGCTGGCCTCAAACTCACAGAGATCCGCCTGGCTCTGCCTCCCGAGTGCTGGGATTAAAGGCGTGTGCCACCAACGCCTGGCTATCTATTTCTTTATATAACTGCATATATTACTTTATTTTCTTCCAAGCCTATATATACTTTATACACATTGTAAACCATTTAGAGGTTTATCCCATCTGAATCTGTCTTATTGTGAATCTATTGCTTTAAACTGCAGCATTTATGCCCACCTTAGTTTCCCAACATGGTGGTGGTATGTTTACCATCAGCTCTGGATCTGGAGGCTATGTGTACCATCAACTCTCAGAAGCAGTGGGCCTATGCTTCTATCAAAACAGGTGTAGCCCAGAAACCTCTTTTTTTTTAGCCTGTACTAGCAAAGGCTAAATCCACCACGCAGCATAATGTGCAGCTTGTAGAAGCCTCATTCCTACCATGCTGTAGGTCAAGCCTACACGCCACAAACTGCCATAGAGTAGCTCAAGTCTACAGGCTGCCACTAACTTGAGAAAAACAATTAGGAAGCTGTTTTTAGCTCTGTTTTAGAATCTTCTTTCTCAGGTTTTAGGTGGAAACAGAAAGATTTCCTGTGTCCTAGCTGGCCAGTGGTTGGAACAAATCTCTCCTACTCATATCCCCCAAGTAAACACACAGAGGCTTATATTAATTAAAACTGTTCAGCCCTTAGCTCAGGCCTATCACTGACTAGCTCTTACATTTAAACTCAGCTCAATTTTGGTAATCTATATGTTGTCACATGTTCCATGATTTTACCGGTCTGTTGGCATGTTGCTTCTCCTTCAGTGGTGGCTGGTGACTCTTGACACCGCCTTCCACTTCCCAGAATTCTCCTCTGTCTTGTCCCGCTGATACTATACTTCCTGTCTGGCTACTGGCCAATCCGTGTTTTATTTATCAATCTATCAGAGCAACACACTTACAGCATACAAAAAGATATCCCCAGCAATACAATGTTAAACTTCATATAGAAAAGCAAACAGTGTAGCTGAAACAATTCTGAATAATAAAAGAATTGCTGACGATGTCACCATCACAGAATTCAAGTTGTTTTACAGAGCTATAGTTGTAAAAACAACATGGTATTGGCATAAAACAGAAATGTTAATCATGAAATACATATAACAAATTCTACTCTCCTTACTAAAAAGATGACTAGTATCAAATATCACAATGGTTCACCATGTTATTTACGATGGGCAATACAAACGGGGGTGTAAATTAGTACAACTGTTTTTTGAAAAATGAATTTTATTTTTTTAATGTTTTACATATGAACTTTCTGTCTGCAGCCCAGTGATTCTCCCTCTAGATGTACATCACAGACAACTTTACACACGTGTAGCACAAGATCAGGACAAGAATGCTGACAGCCATGTCATTCTTTTATTGTTAATTAACTAATTACGTTTTTCTATTTTGAAACAAACGCTGTGTAGCTCTCAAACTCGTGATCTTCTATCTTTATCCTTCAATCCTTCTATCTATTCCCTTTTGCTGGGATTATGGAAATGGTGCACCATTCCTGGTTTAGCTCTGTTACCCTGGGAACAATGATTTAAAGTGTTGCAAAATCTGATAAAGGAAGGTAAGAAGGTGTGTGTCGGGGTGCGGGGGGGGGGGGGGAAAGTGTAGAATAAACACAGGATAAAATGCTATTTCACTATGAAATTAAACAAACTGAAGTTTTATGCAACTAAATCAATTAATAAAAAAATCTGTTGATTACTGTTTCAGAAGTCATTTTCAAAAGGGAAGAAATGGTGACTATAAACTTAGGTTGAGTGTTCCCTAGGTTGTGGAAAGACAGAAGGATGGGTGGAGGACACCACTAACTGCTCCCCAATGACAGTGTCCTGCGTCAGAAGTAAGTTTGAGGGGACGCTAGGGGTCCTTTTGATTATTCTTTAGACCATATTCTGAGCATGAAATGCTATAAAATTACGTTTGTTTTGATGTATTAATTCTATTTATACACAGCAGCAAAAAAATAATGAGTTCCTGCGGAGTATAAATTCTTAGCCATTACCTACTCCTATATCATACCGATGTATGTTTTGTAATTTCTAAATTTGTGATAAAGTAACTGCTTTCCCCATATGTGGGTGGATAATTTGATCTGTAAATAAAATAATATAAATTTAATTTATATAAAGATAATGACATAAAGTGTTAGAGACAAATGAGTTGATAACTGGCACTACCAAGTCAGTAAGGCACCCACTGTGAGTGGGAGGGGCATAAGAATCTTTGCAACACTGCTCAACACAGCCTTTTGTAGTGACCCCATTTTAGAAAAGAATTGTGAGTGAAGTGCATTAAAATGCCATGTCTTGGCTTCTAGAACATTATAGTTGTTTATGCTGAAAATATATTTGAAAACAATTCTAATTCTGAAGCAAGAGGAAGACAAATGAAAATATAAGTCCGAAAACAAAAATTCAAATTTTTATAAATGGAAAACTGAACAATGTAAAATTTTAAGCATTATGGAAATCTTGGGCACCATATGCCTCTGTTTTTATTATTCTTATTTTTCATTCATAGACATACATGGGTCTTTAAAATGCATTTATTTTCATTTTGCTATGAGTCATGTCTCATAAGTACTCACCAAACCTACAATGCCAAAAAATTACATCCTTAATAAAGTACATTAGTTGTTGTGCAAAGATCTTGAGCTTTTTCCTCAACATTGGTAGATAATTCATTCCCTTTTAAGCTTCATGCTGTCACACCAAGCCTGACTCTCAGATAAAATACAAGGATCATGCTTTACTAGTGAAAAAGGAACATGGTTATCTTTTCTCAGAGATGGGTACATTTTCTAAACAAAATCCAAAAGCAAGCTCAATATGAGTCTATCACCTAAAAACATTAAGTAGAATTAAGAGAAAAATTATCACTGTTTTCTGATTTGGGGCATAGAAGACACATAAGCACATATGGAACTAATGGGAAGGAGGTTTGGGGGGGCAGGCATTGCTTCAGCTTTGAATGTTATATCTCAGGGATTCTGGAATGGGGCACCAGGCTCAGAAGTGTTCCTCTCCCTGAATACTTAGGAGACACTGGTAGGTCATGAAAGCTCCTGGTGTGGAAGAGCTTCCCCAGTGAGAGAATTTAAATGGAGAAGAGGTTCAAAGAGAATTGAGCTAAGCACAGGTAACCAGACAGTTCAAATGGCTGTCTCATTCTTCCACCCTACAGAGAGTTTGATGTACAAGATGCACAGTAAAACTGAACCTCTAGGCAGATGTTTTCTGGAAAACATCTTAAGAGAGGCTAAATAATAAGGAAGAATTACTATTTTGTCACTTATTGTTTTACTTTTCAGTATACATGCATCATATCCTTATTTATGTCTAAAATAGTTCCTTATGCCTTCATTACATAAATGAGATTTTTCAATGGTTATGATGACACATCAGAAATTACAAACATCTCCAACTCTGGAAGAATGCAATCATAGAAAAGAAAATTGTACCTTATTATACATTAGCATAATCATTTGTGACTGAAAATAATACTACAAAAATATAAATTGTATATGTGGAAATTATTTTTGAAGTATTGAGCACATTGCTGAATATCATAGGGAGGAACTAATGGCCAGCCTATGAGTTACAATAAAATCACATGACAGGAGGAGTGCTTGTGGTACATCCAAATTACTCCAGAGGAACTCAGCAAAAGCAACTGCTCTCAAAGATAATTTCTAAAATACTGCCTTTGAAAGTCATAATGTTCTAGTCCAGTTAGCTTAAATTTACATGTTTTGAATATATAGATTTTACAAAGACAATAGTTCATTTAAGAGAAAACCATAGTAGCAGTAAGTTGATCTTTTTATATGACAACGAACATGAGATTCCTTATTGGAAAACATACATTCATTCATGACTCTCTTGTTGCTTTGTTAATATTGTGAGATAGAATGGTGGGGTATAATGATGGAGAACTGGAATTATAGCCAAATAAGAAGAAATACTGGAGAGAATAAAATCTTGACAGAAAGTGGATGGGTTGAGGCTAGACTTTGCATCTCCCTTAAGAAAAAAAAATTTAAATGTGATGTATTTTAGAAAAGTCCTTGATTGAAGCTTTCAGAATTATAAAGGGCATTTTTGGTCACCTTGTTCTATAATACATTGAGGACAAGGAGATACTTGATAAAAATGAGGGGCAGTAAATTCAGTACAAATTGAGGTAAGTAATGCCTTATGCATGTGTATAGTCAGTCTGTGAAATTCATTGACCGAGGAGGTCACTGAGTCAAATACCACAGTTGAATTTGAAAAACAGCTGGGCAATTTTATGACCACTAATAGCTTGGGGAGTTTTGCTCAGCAAGCAGAGCTAGTAAGAGTAATCAAATATCTTGTTTCAGGATGGAAGTTACCAACAGGGGCTTGTTCAAATCTGTGTCTTACCTTTGTCCTCTGGCATTTCTCATAAACACCCACCTCGGGCAGGTGTTGTGACGGACACCAGCATGGGTATTCAGCACTTTCTTGCTGAGGTTCATAGATACCCATGTGCCCTTTCACCTTCCTCTGAAGGATGAGACCCTGTGACAGAGCAGCAAAGGGAAACAGATTGGTGCTTAGCATGCTTCATAATGATAAGATGAATGCCATGAGTGGTTGTCTTTAAATATTGGACTCATAATTATGAAACCAAACAGCTTGTACGTTTCTAGTCATTGCATTTTGAGATGAGTGGGGTTTGACAGCAATATTCTTTATAGCACTATGTAAAGTGGCCCTAGTAAAATTGCCATACCCTTAATATTTCTTTATAAATGTGTCATATTTTTAAGAAAATGTCATTTACATTTAAACTACATTTTCTTGGATTATGTGACATTTGATCTCTAATCAGAGATCTATACTATCTGTATATTTGAAGTTAACATCACACACACACACAAAATTTTGACAGAAAGCCAAATTTCAAACCACCTGTAATTTAAAAATCCAAGATATGTACTATTTATGTTTATAATATATATATATCATATATAATCTTCTGTATTTTGCTCTTTAATAATAGTAGATTATGAAAAACGTTTTTGAAACTAAGTATTTTTGAAGTCCTTATTTTATGCACTGCACATACACCATATTTCACCACTTCCTGAGTTTACATTCAGGTTTCTTGCAATTTTTCACTCCTATTACTCTGAAGGACATGTAAATGGATGGTTGGTTCAAAGTGAATGCACTTTCACTCACATTGTCAATTATTTTATAGACAAATTGCATCATTTTATCACTATCAGTTTACGAGAATGTAATTTTCTCCTAAAATAAATAACTAATATGCATATGTTCATGTGAATATATATGTATATATAATTTTACTAGTATGATAAGTAGCAAATGGGGGAAACTTTGGTAATCAGTCTTTGGCATCTTTGATTATTTGCAGTTTGAATATTTTTCCATAATTTTTTGGCATTTACATTCTTTTTTACGTTTTTGGTAGTTATTTTGTAGCTTGAATTGTGATCAATGTATAATTTAACAAAATGACAGAAGTCTTGCTTGTCAATTACAAGGATGTCAATAGACTAAATTCCCCAATTATAACAACAGAATGACTGGCTGAATGATGACAAAAATGGGACCCAACATCACGCTGCCTACAAAGTCCTACACCTAAGACCCAGGGGACGTTTCAGGATGAGATGAGTGTAAGAGCCAGAGGACCTGGACCTCCTGTGAGATAATGCCTTCTATATGTGACAGGGAGCCACACCCATGAAACCTCAACAGTATGGTCCCACATCAAGACAGGTTTTCATTTATTTTATTTTATAAAATTTACTCGTTTGTAATTTTATGTATTATATTATTTTTGATAAGTGATACTGCATTACTTACAGTTTCACATTATTATAAATGAACATTTTCCATACTATTTTCTAGTTGGTTGCTGATGGTATATAATCTCTTGTTATAATACATCTCTAAATAACCCTTGGAAGCTATTAAAATCAGAATAATCTTATGATATTTCATATGAATTTCCTTGATAAGCTATACTATCATTTATACAGATACAACAGTAGGTATCAAATTTTATTTAGATTACTTTTGGGAGCAGTTTAGATTCACAACAAAATAGATGAATGGAAGTTGTAAAATTCCCTTAAATATTATGCATCCAAACTGTTTCCATTATTATAAACTTTCTAACCCAGAATTTTGTTACAACTGATGAACCTGCATTAACACAAACATATCACTTATTGCCCAAAGTCCACAATTAACGTTAGAGATTACTCCTGGTATTGTTCTATGTTCATTGTATCTATAGGTTTTGAAAAATGTGTAATCATGTTAATCCAACACTGCAGTATTGTGCAGAATCATTTCACTCATACAAGATTCCTGCTTGACCTGTTCAACCACCCTCTTATACCCAATCACTTGACAATCAGTTTTTAATTTTTATTTTTAAATTAAAAATATTATCTGTATGTGTTTATGTACAGTACGAAAATTCAATAGGCATATGTAATACGGAATATCAAATTGGAGTAATTAGCATTACACATCAAATATATTTCATTTCTATGTGTTGGGAAACTACAGGTTATCCTAATTTTGAAATATATCATAAACCAAGTTACTTGTGTTTTCTGACATCAGAAGTAATTCTTATCTAACTGTATTTTGGTACCTGTTTTGTAATCTTTCCTTCCTTCCTCCATCCTACCCTCACCCTGCATTTCTCAGTTAGTGACCAGTATTCCATTTGCTTATATTACATTGGTGTGAAGATTCCACACTTAAGAAAAAGAACACACTATATTTCTGTCCCTGGCTTATCTTGTTTAGCAAAATTTCTCCAATTCTACCCATGTTACTAAAAATAAAAGCATCTCATTTTTTAAAGGCTGAATAATATTCTATAGTGTGTTTATATCAAAATCTTATTTCTTCAGTCTTCTGATGGTAGACACCTTGGTTGATCAAACTTGGAAACTGTGACTAATGCTGGAAGGAGCAAGGGAGGAGAGCGTTACTTTGGTCTTCGTTTTCTTTGCCGGTAGTGCACCTGCTTGATCACATGGCAGTTTTCAGTTCTGAGAAATCTGTGTTATCCATAGTGGCCATAGTAATTCACATTTCTTCTAGAAGTGCACAAGAGCTCCTTCCTCATTTTCTTCTTTTCTCATACATACATATACATATATATACACACACACACATATATATATAAACACTCGCACTCTCCTATCACCACAGCTTTCGCTCTATTACAAATTTAATGTTTATTTTTATTTTTATTTATCTCAAAATTTTTAATTAACCTGAAATATATTCCTTGTCCTATGTATTATGCAGAAGTATTACTCTCCCAAAATTTAAGGAACTTCCAGCTATCTTCCTTGTTTTGATCTCTACTTTTAATGTCATTGCCATATGCTAGCACATGCTGTATGACTGCTATTTCCCAGCCAGCTAATTATACTCTATGACCCAGTAATATATATTAGTTACTACATAAAGTTATATATATTAATAAATACATATTTTAAAACCTTATTTTTTATTGATAATTTTTCATTAAAAATTTAATTTCTTTTATTCTTCTATATCTCTTGGTACTTATTTAATTTGCCAGTTTTAACAATTGCTAAAAGAAATATCCAACTCATAAAAAAGTATATGGGGAAAGGATTTTAATTCACCAACTGCAGATCCTTACTTCAGGAGCTCAGCCCCCTAACTCTCTTAGAGGACCTTGAGAAGACTGAAATTTCGATCTTTTCTTCTCAAAGTGTTGATACATTCCTCAAAACAAACAAACAAACAAAACCCCTGGTGAACATGTGCTTAACTAACGAACGGCCGTTCTACTTTTAAATATCTAATCTCACTGTAATTTTGAGTCTAACTTTCTGGAATCAAATTAAACCAAAATGTAAGTAAATGCTAGAAAATTTTAATATCAAATATATTTTACATTTGATTTATGACTTTTAATTGAATATTTCTTTGTTTGATTAATGAGAGATTAAGTCTTTGATGTGGACTTTTAGCCCTATCCAATTCCAGCAAAGGGTAAGTATGGCTGTAATCTGGTGCCCACCCTGTCTTTTGGTGAACTCCTTCTTTAGGAAAGAACTCATTGGTGTGAGTTTCCACGGTTAGATGGCAAGTGTTTTTCCTAGGAAGTATTTCTCCAAAAGAAACTGAATCAGGCTTCATAAGAGGAAAGAGCTTGGAAGCTTGCCCACCTCTCCCTCCCCCTCTTCCTCTGCATCACACATACATGAATTCATACTGTGACTCTGCAGCACACACACACACACACACACACACACACACACACACACACACAAATTCACACTGTGATCCTCTGTAGCACACATACTTGAATTCACACTGCGATCTCCTCACTGACATTTGATAAGATCATCCTGTGGAATGGAATGTGCTTCAGGAAAATATTAATTTACGTATTTGGAATTTAGAATCAAAGTGTTGGAAGCAAACAGGTTTTCCCTTCTGTATTTCATGCTGTACATTTCAAATATGCAATGTTATTTGCATGTTTTCCTCATTAAATAAATTTGGGCTAGTCATAGTGAAAATAATTAACCATTTCTAACAATAACCTTTGGATTTTCTAGAACAAGAAAAATTTAACCTGTGTCTGCCTCTTTAGAGAGTTTTCAGGCAACCACTGTGAAAGGATAAGTTTGTACGAAAAAACATTTGTCTAACATTTAATACCTAATATTTGTCAACCTTAAGGATATAATTTTTAGTTACTTGGAAATTTAGAAAAAAATGTTTGAAATTCTGGACTACGTATTTCATCAGACCTTTCGTGAAGCAAAGTCTTACGCATTTTTGAGTACAGACTTTGAGGAAAGAAATCTCTCTTAATACCACCAGAAACATTTTGTCAATGACCAAAATTTTCAAGAAATGTTGTGAAGCAATGGGACAATGTAAGGCTAAGAAATGAGTAATTGGGATGCATGGACTCAGGAATGGAAAAAAAAAAAAACCTGATGCACAGTTAGAATAAGGTGACTTGTAATAATCTTGTTTCAATTATTTTGACATTGATATTCCTTAGTTCATCTCTGATTTCCACAGTAGAATTATAGTTAGCAAACAACACTGAAGGGGGAATACTTAGGCTATGTCAATAATAAACATTAAAAACACTCACAGTTGCAAGAATCTGGAGATGACTATGGAAATAATTCTTGGGATGAGTAGGTCTATTTTATTTATTAGCATACAATGCCACCAAACTGTGCATCTTATTTACATTTTCATTTCAAAGTGATGCCAGGATTATTGTTTATGAAGACAAATCAACCACGTTTGACTTTCAAGTAAATTTCTATTTCAATATTGTTTGGCAATTTCTTTATTTTAATAGCAGGAAAATCACCACCTTTATGACCATCAGGAGATATAAATCCTTCACTCTGCACTCATGACAAAACCACACTACTTAAGTGGTTGCCTGTTACAGGTGATGACCTGTTTTGACCACTCATCATGTTAATTCAATGGGCCACCATAAAATTCTCATTCAGTCAAAATATTTAGGAATAGTAGAAAGTGTACATAAAACTTTTTTTATTGGATATTAACATAAATGCAGTAACAGAGCATTTTAAAAAATTAAAATAAACTCTACTGATCTTTGAAATTCTTGAAAAGGTTATAGGAAGGGGCAGGTACTTCAATTCTGTCTCTTAGTAACAAATGGGATGTTTTAAAAACAGTATTGAGGAAATAATTGAAGGTTGAGCAATTTTACTCAGTGTGATTTCTTTAAAAAATAAATGCATATATGCACTTTCTGATAAATAATTACTTTTCTTCTACATTGTTAACAGATGTGGTTCTGAAGGAAACAAGTAGTTCCCTCCAGTGTGTGTGGAAGAAAGGAAAATGAGACATGAAATGGGGAACAGAAAGAAATACATGGTCAACAGTGTTGGCTGTGAGTGCAGTAAAGGAGGGAATGGTATCAGAGGAACCACCAAGGTATAGTAAACATCCAATCACTGTGATGAAGGGACCTAGTGAAATCAGGGAAGCTCAAAAGGAGTGTGTGTGTGTGTGTGTGTGTGTGTGTGTGTGTGTGTGTGTGTGTGTGTGTGTAGAAAAGCAGAGTCAGTGTCAACTGGCTTGAACCATAAATTAATTATAGATTTTAGAGTAATGGATGCAAGGAAAAGAGGACAACTCTGAGTGCTTGACAGCAATGGTGAAAAGCCAGAATCCATGCATAAGCAGAGATTCTAGCTAATGCTCAGCCTTAATAAGAGCAAAGCACTGGGCTGCAATGCAGGCAGATTATCTTAGTCTGTGACCCAGTGCCAAATATCTGTATAAAGGAAGGGACAGGTCTTCACTGTTCCTGAGCACATTCTCATGACCAGCTGTAGCAGCCAGATGACACAGAAAGTTGTAAAACTAATCAAGACAGTCAGTCAGAGTCCTGTTCATCTCTAAAAACCATTGGCCAACTCTCATTTTGTCAGTACTTAGGAGAAAATAACTTTTCCAAAAAGAATGAGTATGTCTCCCTGTGAGGGTTCCAGAAAGACTTAACAACAGAGTCCAGGCAGAATTGTAGTCACTGAGGATGCTTTCTGTACAATAGACTAAGGAGCATCATTATTGGCTGTCTTACAAATATTTTCTTTATCACGTGTGAAACGTTGACATCACACTAAAAATACCTACCTGAACATATTTTGTCATTTGGTCCCAGAAACGATGCAGAAATGCCTAGGCCATACCGATTATCTGTCTGCTACGTCTTCCCCTCATACCAGCCTCACTAGAACAGAAGGGACAGTGGTTAGGTTTACTTCTGTAGATCAGAACATTTTTATGGAATACAGATACCATGTTGACGACAGAAATTATGAGTACCAAACCTACAACTTAAAGTGGCTGAAAAGTTTGATAAGGCCAGCTGGAAAAAGTTACCAGCCAGAACACCACTGACAGAAATAAATAGAAAAAAAATAAAGTTTTTACTGTACTTCCTCTGTCAAAGTTACATTAATTACCTATAGAATGTTTAGGATGAATTGTTTTCTATTTTGAATTTCTACAATCAAAGTATCTTCTTATTTTGTTTTGTGTGTTTTGATCAGTTACATTTTCTTTTCACTTGTCTGATTTATTTTAGCACAGTCTCAGATTTTTAAGTAGTCTTTTCAAAAAGTATTTACCCCAACCCACATCCACCTGCCATCCACCTTCCAAAACACACAGACATATATCACATACTAAATTATATATTTAAATTTTAATTATATATTAAATCATAAAATATATAATTATATAATTTATATATTTAAATATATAATTTTAATATACAAATATATTTAAATATTTAAAATTTAAATATATATTTAAATCAGATGATGACTATGAGAAGAAATGGTTTTCCTGCTGCCTTTTTTCACTGGGAAATATCCATTTCAGTGAAATTCCTTCAAAGTCACTAAAGAACTTGTTACTGAGATCCTTCTACATATCAGGCCTCAGCAACACAGAAGTAAATGGAGTTAGCATTCTCCTTATTCCTTCAATTTATAAGGACAATGTATCTTAAGCAACTGTGCATATGAAGTAACTATTTTTATTAAGTTTCTATACATGTCATAAAATAAAAGGATGATTTTGTCCATGAACACTAATCTAGACTTATCATTGGGGGATTGCAAAGTAAGTTAGACCAGGGTTTTCCTAAGAGAGGAGTATTTATTGTAAAAGTAGCAGATACACATCTAAATGAAGAAAGGGGCACAACAGTCAGGGTCTAGGAAAATGTACATGCATGAACAAGAAAGGTTGGTCAGGACATTAGGAGGTCAGGGATGCTGACACACTTCAACGAGGGGAGACAGTGACAGGGAGAAGTCTGGCAGATGGAGGTATTATACAGTGGTTGCACAGAGTCATCAGTAATCCAAGAGAAGAAAGGGCGTATATATATTTAATGATCCCTAAAGTCAACAGCAACCTTAAAAACAAAAACATTGTTCTATTAATGCATTGATTATAATCAAACACTGATTTCTTTTTTATACTACTTCTGTTTTCATTTTACTACTTTTGAAGTCAATGTTGAGCTTGAGATGTAAGGACATTTAGATGTTCAACATATTGTATTGTCTTTGGGATCATATTACATAAACTACTGGAAGGGGCCTTGGAAGCACACTTCCAGAATGTAAAATTGTAGAGACACTCTGTATCATAATCCTATCATTAATACTAGAAACCTCAGGCTTCCTGATATGATGACAAGCTTAATTGGTTTGGGGGAGAGGGCAGAAATAGTACTAGTGAGCAGAAGCTTAGAGAAATGTAGTTACTTCAATTAGGATGCAAAAAATAGGCTTTAAACTTTGGATAGTTTCTTCTAGTCTATTAAAGAATATGTTAGGTCTGGCTGGGGACTTGATTCAGTGGGTAAAGTTCTTTCTGTGCAAGCATGTAGACTTGAGTTTGGATCCCCAACACCCACAGAACTTCATGCTTGCAACCTCAGTGCTGGGGTGTTGGAGTCAGGCAACAGGACTAGCTAGCCACAAGTCTAGTGAAATGACAAGCTCCTCCTTCAGTGAGAGACCCTGTCTCAAAAAGAAGGTAGTATGTAGAGTTATCGAGGAAAACATCCTACACCTACATACCTCTACCCTTCACACATGCATGGACAAGTGATCACCTCTGCATATACATGTGCACACATATGAATACAAGACACACACACACACACACACACACACACACATATATGTATATGAGAGAGAGAGAGAGAGAGAGAGAGAGAGAGAGAGAGAGAGAGAATATTAAAACTAGGCATGATGGCACATTCCTATAATCCTAGCACTTAGGAACCAAACATAGGAGTGTGGGTACAAGTTCAAGGCCAGCCTGGTTTTCACAGCGATTTTGAGGACAGCCAAGGTTTATATAATGAGACCTTGTCTCAGAATATAAGGAAAAAAGAAGAGAAAAATTAATAATAGTTAAGTGATGGTAGAAATAGACCCTACCACAGGACTAGCAGTAACTTTATTTACATCATTTGAATATTAAGATTAATTACATGATTCTGTTCTGTGCATTAGAAATGTATTAGAAACTTTTATTTCCTTGTAGTTAGGCGTCATTCCAAGCAAATACCAAACATTTTTAGGCATAGTCAAGAAAAGAAAACATGTAAAAACATTGATTCATTAAGAAATACGTTGAATGCTGATCATGTTGTATCACTTATAAATGGCTAAGTATGGATTTCTATCTTAGAAATATTTGGAAGAAGAATGACCTTTCCTGTATATAAAATATGAAAAGCATTATGGCATAACTGATGCAATATAAAAATGCTATAGTCTATTAGAAGAAGGAAGACAGCTGAAATGGAGGTCAGATGGAGAGCCTCACACAGTAAGCAGGACTTAAACAACCACCAGATGTATTTAAATATTAACATCAAGACAACATAATGGCAGATGATTTGCAAACTGTAAGGTGCCTGGCTCTGTACTGTGCTCATGCATATTTTCTCATTCATACTTCACAATTGTTTGAAATGGCATTCCTTTCACTGTTTTACTGATGAAGAAATTGAGAGAGAGAAAATGATACGCTCATCCTCAGCCACAGCTATCAAACATAAACACACATGGATCTTGAAATCAAGCTTGCCTGTTATTTATTTTGCATCTCATACCAAGGAGCAAGTATTTCATAAGTCCAAAGTCTATCCTGAAAGACTAGAGTCCTTCTTGGAAAACAGAGATAAGGAAGCGGCGGCCCTTTACAGCTGAACAAACAGACGAAGAATAACAGTAGATGGCTTTGGACACTGTGCTAGGGAATCAACCTGTGTTAAAGAGGCCACAGAGGAAAGTCAAAACTCTCTGATTGGGAGAGTGACAAAGGGAATACAGCGTTTCCTGGGATTAGTCTAGCCAAGTATGAAAAGTGAATTAGAGCTGAAAGAGAATGAGAGTGAAAAAAATTAAGATCATCCAACAGTCCAGGAGAATGACACCTGGAGTCTGAGGATGAGACAAACGCATACAACAGATGGGCGCGATAATAAAGCAAGGAAATGGGAACGAGAAGCTTTGAAAGGCTTTAAATTCAGGAATCCATTAGTTTTTAATGTTTGGGGAGACATAAAAGGTCTCTAAGCAGAAAAACATCATCTGTCCAGGCTTCCTCTTCTCATGTAGACTTTCAGTTTGCAGAGTCTGCTTGGAGGTTTTATGTAGGGGAAATGCCCACCACTGTGCATGCTGGGCTTGTGCTAGGCTCCTCATTATCCCTCTAGCCCTAGCACCTCGCTTCTTCCAACGGGAGACTTTGCTATCCACCGTCCATCATCGCCATGACAGTGTAGGGCTAATCTACTGCCGGTGTACACCCCGATGGTGGGGGTGGTAGTATTAATGCAGCTTAGTCGGGGGAAAGCAACATGCACTTTCTTTCTTAAAGGTAAGCTGAAAGGGTGGGAGAGAGGAAAGAGAGAAACTAGAAAAATACTGCCTTTTCAAAGATTCAGAACAGCTATTGCAGTGTGCTGGCAAGGTCAGTGTGAGGAGACACGGAGCACAGAGACAGCATGCTTTGGATAATGCTAAAAATCACTGTGGACATCACAGATGTAGAAATCAATTTTAAGATTAAAAAATTGAATTGGTAATTTTGACCCACACTGTATTGAATTATGTGGATTTTGTATTTTAATTAGTCCCGTGCCCATCAAGTAAAACCCGTAGGTATGGATGGAGCCAAAATATCACTTGAACATGTTCTTTATAAAAGATCCTGACTCTAACTCAGAAAGACTATCTTTCTAAAAATAATTTCCCTTTGGTTTTTATTTTTCAGACCATGAGAAAAATTTAAGTCCTAATTTTTATTGATACACTGAAATATTAATATGATATATTCGAGCTAAATACTTACCAGGGGAATCGGTAATGCTATAGGCAACAGTTTTTAAATTGAAGGGTTAACAATGGTCAGCTGCATATTTTAGAATAAGAGATGTGTCCTTTCACCCCCTCTCCCTCCACAGCTCCTGTGCAGATTCAGGCTTTCCCTCTGCTAAACATCCTGGATTGCTTAATTTTCAGATTTACAGCTGTGGCTTGCAGAGAATTTCTCTTCCCTCCCTCATGCACAGATCGATTCCCCTTGGGTGCTGGTATCTTAATCATATAATCATTTGGGTTGGAAGGACCTATGCTGGCACACTAATCTATCCCTGTGAATCACAGTGGAATTGATTTTATTATTACTGGGTCATTCCTGATCGATGGATGTGGGGATTCAGCTGGAATCTTTCCAGTGTCGGTGATCCTGCAGGCTCCCCTGACAGCTGGTGCCATTCCCAACTATTCATATTGTTATAAAGTTATCCTTATATTTAACCTAAATCTTTCCTTCTGGAATCGAAACCTGTTACTTCTTGTTCTGTCCTCATTGACTAATGAGAATTGGTCCCTCATCTCTTGATAACGGACTTTAATGAGTCTTTGGACAGTTATGTTTCCCCCCAGTCTTCTTTTATCCAGATAGAACATGTCCACTTGCCCTAACTTTCCCACATAGGTCTTATTTCCTGAAACCTTTATCATCTTTGTGGCTCTCCTCTGAACTCTTGGTATTCTGTCTGTGTCTCTTAAAGGGGGATGCTATAATCTAAATGCAGCATTTCCCTGGAAGTCAAACTCATAGAGGAAAAGCAAAAAAAACAGCATTTGGCTCTTTTGCATGATACCTAGCTCACAACTACTGCACTAGTGTTTAGGAAACATAAGAGAGATAGATGCATGGGAATGGGATCTTCCCAATGCCCTGCTAACTGCACAAGCTAGGTAGTGGCAAATGCATTAGTATTGGCTTGTGTGTGTCTTCTAAGAGGGCATGGGCAGCAAGTGTATTGCTTGATAGTATCACTGAGGCTCTCTGAACTTGGATTAAATTCAGTGTCCAATCACGCTGCTACTTTCAACACTTAGAAGCAAACAGTAATAACATTCAATACTCAAAAATTAAAGTTCTACATTTTCAGTCATTTTAGCATACTTATTAGCTGTGCCTTTATCTGAAGATGAGCAAAGAAACAAAACAGAAATTATTCACAGAAACAAGCAAAACATGACATTAATGTAACTGCGTATTTTTTGGTTGTGTGTGTGTGTGTGTGTGTGTGTGTGTGTGTGTGTGTCTACACATTTATTTTGCACACACATGTGGGTTATATGAGGTTTTGTGGAGGCCCATGGTTGAGCTGGATGTCTTCTTCAACTACTTTCCACCTTTTTTGAGACAGGATATCTAGCGAACCTGGAGCTCATCAGCTTAGCCAGTGTGGCTGCCCAGAGAACTGCATCGATCCTCTAGTCTCTGTCTCTCTGGGGCTGGGGTCACAAGCACACAGCCATGCCTGGCTCATTGTGTGCTTCAGGGGATCTGAACTCGGATCCTCACACTTCTACTGCAAGCACTTTTACCAACTGAGCCATCTCTCCAGCCCTCCTTATTTTATATTAAAAAGGTAAAATCATTTTGTTTTTGTTAGCTGTTCATCACTTATAGTATTTTTTAAAACACAACTTAAGATGGTAATTTTTCTCCAAATGCTATTTCAATAAGATTTAGTTAAACTCACAGAATACTGAAATGATAGATTTGGAAGTCATTTGAGAAATATCTTTCAGTAAATATTTAATAAATTTTAAAACCAAGAGAGATTAAATCAATTGCTAACAATTAACTTCTAAAATTTACAAAGTTTAATTCATTAGCAAAAACATAAATGTGTGCATACCAAGTGAGGGTTGTAGATCTTAGTAAAATATAATAAAATCAAATGTGATGTATGCTTTGCCCTTGAATGGCAGGACATTTGAAGTTCCAGGAACACAATCTTCTACACCCAGTTCTCACAATTTATTTCTGTTACAAAAACCACTTCCTACTATTCATAATGAATTGCTTTGTTTTGTTTGGGGGCATTATCTATATCAGACAAGGAAGAAACCTTTGAGTGATATACCACCAATCTCTGCTTTCCTAATCAATGTCTTCCTACATTTTATCAGATAAAAACAACAATAAAAAATTCCAGCTACCAGTACAATTTGCTACTGCTCTTAAATCCTGTAGGAAATACTCTAGGAGGTAAAGCTAACACCACTCTCTATATTAAGACATCCTTGCTTATTTTACTGTGCTGTGAGGATCCACCCTAATACTGGACTACTGACATGCTTTGAGATCTACTCTAAGATTGTGTATTCCACACTATTTGTTTTTAAATGCCCTAAGGTTTGTAATTTCCAATAACATTTATCATACTGTTTAGACATAGAAAATATAAAACATAGATAAATGCACACTTATAAAACAAAAATATCACCCAAAGTTCTAGCAATTGTCCCCAGTTCTTGTCCTTTCTAATTTAGAATGCCTTAATAAATAAGCCAATGCTTTAATTATATTTAGAATATGGTTCTGACTATTTGACATACCAGTGTGGATGAGGGAAAGTTTACAAGACCTTCCCCCTAGAAGAAGAGCTACAGTCAGTCAATGGCTGCTGAGAGAGGGCAAATCAGTCTTTTCCAGGGATGAACCCTCTGATATGAGCAAAACCAAATGAACTCAGTAGGTTGTGTTCGTGAGTGTGTGTGTGAGTGTGTGTGTGTGTGTGTGTGTGTGTGTGTGTGTGTGTGTGTGTAACAGTAATAATTACAGAAGAAGAGGTCATGAATTTGAAGGAGAGTGTGGGGTGACATAGGAGGAATTGAAGGAGTGGGGAGTGGGCATGATGTAATTACAGTACTCATACAAGAAATCCTCAAAACAGTACAAAAATTAAACTAAAAAACTGTAGAGCTTTGCCTGTTCTTAGTGAGATTGACCCTGTATTGAATCCAGTTATTTCTGTCACTCTTTAAGTGCTGGGATTACAGGGATAAGCCACCATGCCCAGCTTGAAAGTAAACTTATGGATACAGTGATGCCCTAATGAGTATGTGTAGTGTTATCACATGAAACTGATTTCTACACCAACAATGAGAGCACACAGGACCAAATAGATCATTTGGCCTTTTGTTTTGTTTTCTTTTTTAATAACTGAGCAAAAACACTAAAGTCATTATATTCTAGAAGATGTCTAAAATTACAAATCTTTCCCAGAAGAGAACTCATGACTCCTTTTCATAGGAGGGATGTGGTGGTATTGTGTTCCCCAAATATTGTGTACCTTAATAAACTTATCTGGGGTCAGAGACAGAACAGCCACAATATTAAACAGAGGTTAGGCAGTGGTAGCACACGCCTTTAATCCTAACATTCCAGAGACAGAAATCCCTCTGGATCTCTGTGAGTTCAAGGCCACATTGGAAACAGCCAAGCATGGTGACACATGCCTTTAATCCCAGAAAGCCAGCCTTTAATCCCAGGGAGTGGTAGTAGAAAGCAGAAAGGTATATAAGGCGTGAGGACCAGAAACTAGAAGCATTTGGCCTGGAGAAGCATGTGGCTGGTTAAGCTTTCAGGCTTCTAGCAGCAGTTCAGCTGAGACCCATTCCTCCAGTCTGAGGAAACAAGACCAGCCGAGAAGTTGGCCAGGTGAGGTTAGCTGTGGTTTGTTCTGTCTCTCTGACCTTCCAGTGTTCACCCCAATACCTGGCTCAGATTTGTTTTATTAATAAGACTGTTTAAGATTCATGCTACAGAGGGAAGATTCTTCATAAACGGGGAATGGAAAACACAGCCACACTAGTAGCAATATTTGATGCCAACACATGTAGCCGGGTGTGAAGGAGAATCTTCTGGAAAAGTCATAGTCATGTAAGTTTGCCCCTTCCAGTCTGCACTGCGCCAGGATCCTCATGGGATGAGCAAAGGGGAGTGATTTTATGCTGGAGAAGATGGGAGAGATGAAATAATTCCTTGGTTCTTACACATTTCCCCAAGTGATCATGTGAACCAGGTCGGAGGATAAGAGAAACCTCTTGAAGGCACATAGCACCTCGTAAAATGTTACTTACCTCTGAGAGCTGAGTAGTTACAGGGAGACTTGAAATTCCTTGGAGGTCACTGAGCCTTCACCAACAACACAGAAACTGCTCTCCAAAGTGTATGAGGAGAGGGAGGATCTTAGCGGAGAGAAGGGGAGGAAAGATGGAGAGGAGAGGGGCAGGGATGACAGAGGAAGGGACCTGGTGCATAAAGGTGATTATGTTTTTAACCATAGAAAAGTTAGCTTCCTGGTAAAGGAAAATATTAACATCTATTAGAAAAATTGTACAAAATCTAGACTTAATACAACAAATACTCATAACAGAATTAACAACTGTTCTGTGGAGACACATCACAACAACAGTATATCACAACAACAGTATTTACACTATAGGTGAAAGATGTTGTGTAGAGGAGCCTTGGTGGACACAGGTCACAGAAGGAAACAAATGTATAATCATACCTGTACTAAATTAAAACATACAGATAGGATTAGAAGTAGTTGTAAGGAAACAGCCATAAGAACCAGGGTAACAATTAGCTTTAGGAAGTGGCAGAGGCTAAAATGTTGCTTCTTTATTGCATCACTTTCTCTTTCTTGATATGAGTGCTGATAAAAAGGATGCTAGCTTAAAATGAAGTGACTTGTGTGTTGTTATTTGTGAGTGATATTAGGTGACCACAAACACTGTATGGCTTGACATAACTTTTTTGACTTTATGATGTTGCAAGTGTGGCAGGCAGTGCATTTCCAATCTTGCATCTTGACCTATGGCCTGGCAAGTGATAGGCAGCACAATACTCCCTCATGATGCTGGTCAGTGGCAGTGACTGACAACCTTCTGTCAGCACATGATCATGATGATGAACATCAATATTCCACAATGCACTTTGTTGCTAAACTATTCTTTGTTGTTGGCTGGTTATACTAAATTAATTCTTTCATTTTTACATCCAGTACTAGGTATTTAAATTTTTCTTTTTTGGGGAATTCATTTGTACATACAATAAAATATGATCATATTCATCCCTATTTTCCTCCTCCAATTCACCCCATGATTTCCCAACATGCCTCCTCCTACCTTTATATCTTTTGTTGTTGTTTTTATAACCCTCTGAGTCCAATTAGTGCTGCCCAGATGTGTATGGATGTGGGGCTGACCACTGGAGCATAGGAAACCTATTAGTGGCCACATCCTCAAAAAACAACGATTTTTCTTCCCCTAGCTCTTCAGATGTCGGTGCCTCTGAAAGCATCATGGCTAGCAGGGAAATGATCCATGTGAGGTAAAGAATGAAACTCTGGTTGGCACAACTTTATCAGGTGTTAGATTAAGAACTTTTTCTTACACATTTAAGCATAGTAAAATTTTGGGGAAAAGTCTCCTGGTAGCAACCATCACAACAAACTTCAGGGATGGCTGCATTGAAACGCCCTTGCAATGCAGCAAAGCACTTATGCCCTTTACAGTAAGTTCTATTGACTGACAAACAGAGCTCAGGGTAAGAGCCTAGGGATAAATGATTTGTGTTAAGTGTAAGGAGAGATTCTACTGAGGGAGGGTACAAAGTGCATGGTCATCTCTTTTATAAGGACAGGTTCTATTCACTGAAAGACTAAGCTCAGGATAAGTATCTAAACAATGCTCAGGATTTTGAGGGATTCAGGAAGGCTAGCTCCATAGAATAGCAAAAAGATCACCAGGTTAGACAACATCCACTCCAGCCTTCCAGGTGAAAAGGCATCAGTCATTTTCTTCCATTGAAGAAAAAAAAAAAGCCTTCTTGTTCAACAATTCTAAATTTTCTAATACTTTCTGTGAGCTGTACACTCCACACTCAACAGCTGCTGGTGGGGCCTTGAAATGATCAATCCCATCAGAGCCAGAATTGGGGATGCCTTGATCTTGGACAGATAGCTGCTGAATGCTCATGAATGTGATAGCCATGTCCTGCTCAGAAGATGCTTTTCACAGAACTTCTTAACCTGCTGCTTTCACATCATTTCTGCTTTCTCTTGGGTAATTTCCCCTGAGCATGGCTTGAGGAGGGAGAGAGAAGTATGTTCCATTTATGGCTGTGCACTCATTCAGGCTCTTATTTTCAGCACTTTGACCAGCTGTGCCTCCCAGCACTGACTGACTGCTGCCCACTGCAAAAAGAAGCTTCTCTGGCCAGGGTTGAGTGAAGCCCAGGTCTATGGGCATAAGCATAAATATTTAGAAGACAGTTTGACCATTCAGCAAAGCAAAAAACAGCAAGTGCAACCTAGGACCTAGAACCTCCCCAGTCATGGGCTTTTGTACAGGAATATAGTATTGGGCATGGAATCCCCTCCTGTGGGGCAAGCCTCAAATCCAATCAGCAAGTTCCTAGTTTCTCCATAATAGTCATACCATTATTACAGAAGAGAGAGCCCATCTTGAGTGTGAGGTCAGTACTTGCAGCATGCCATGTCCTGCACTGGGTGAGACCCTTGGTGTCTTTTCTCCCCCAGGTACCTGCAGAACACCTTGTACTTCAAACCTCTGGTTTTGTCTGTTTAACTTGGAGCACAGTGAGAGCCAGGGAACTAGAATGGAACCATCTTTAGGGGGTGGAGACATCTTAAGGTGGAGGGTCAGAAGATTGTAGGTGAAATACTAGAGGGAGAAAGGCTTAAGCAGGGAAGGCGCAAGGGAGTATGGGTGGAACAGGGGTGAGATGGGAGGGCTATTCCAAAGGAAGGGGTACAAGAACACAGGAGCCTGCTATCTCACAACTCGAACTGTTTTTAGAGAGGAGGGATAGTAGAACACATGTGAAGTGAAAGAAAAGGGGGAGTGCTAACAGTTGAAGGGTTAAGCAGGGGTGAGGCTGTGGGTAGGAAAGAGAAGGGAAGAGTGGATGGATTAATCAACCCTAAGATTCTGTGGAAACAGCTTAAGGAAACCCACTAGTTAGTGAGCTAATCTAAAAATACAACTTTAAACACACACACACACACACACACACACACACACACACACACACACACACACACACGAGTTTGAATGGAATTACCCTAATTACATAGGTTATTAAATGAAAATTGCAGTACAAGACCTGCGATACCTCCTGATGTGTTATTGGTCAGGGAGAACTCAGAAGTCTTGAAAACAACATAGGCTGTTGTGATTGCCCTTGGTGTCCCTCCATAACTACATGTTAAGACAGTTGCTGAAGACTCCATACACCTTAGCTGTGGACACAGAGAAATCAATGTCACACTGACCACTGACTGAGAAACTTCCTCCCTGCTAGCGAACTGTATTTTTGATGAGAGGTATTTTCAGTTCATGATATGTTTGTTGGGGCAGAACCTCAGGGTTAGTCAGTGGACAACTGAATTTAAGATTAAAATGTTTTCATAAATCTAAGGTACATTTCCTTTAATCAAAAAAACCACATGTCTAGTATGATCACCAACTCACCTAAAGGCATATTCAACACATATGAGATATATGAATATCTTAAAATGATTTTTAACTAAAAATAATTAGAAATAATTTAAAGATTTAGCTATATATATAGTGGATTGTGTTGAATATTTTGCTGTGTAATTTCATTCAATCTGATATTGCAAAGTTTGTGCCACAACAATTTCTGCATAGAACATTTGTGGCATAGAAATAGATGAGGACAAATATATATGTGTGTGTATGTTCAGGTGGGTTTTATTTAAAAGTTTCTGGAAAGATATGTAATAATCAGTTTCTTTTTCCTGTTTTATCTTCTCTACACCCTCCGAGGCTCATCAAAGAAGTTAAATCCTCGTCTTTCCATGCCCTTTGGTTTATATGAGTTTAATGAATGAATGAAGAGCCGAGCTGGAGCTGCAAGAGATGCGAAGAGTAGATCAGAGTAAACCTTCCCTAATTCCTTCCTCATCTCAGGCTCCTTGAATTTTGAAAACTGCTGTATCTCCTCTTTCCTTTGGACTTAGAAGAGTTACTGCCTTCAGGTTTCCTTCCTGTCTGCTGTCTATATACACTGACTACATTCTCATGACTAGATCCTTCATCAGACCTTTCCATTACCATATTTGATTATGTCACTTCGCTTATGCAGCCATATCTGTCTGTCTGTCCATCTGGCTCTGTATATCATCTGTCTAATATTACCTACTTCTCTTTATCTCTATCCACTTTCATGTATGCACACATAGATACAGACATAGAATAATCATGCTATGGACTATGTTACTATTCAAAATTCAAAAAAAGCTATATTCATATATTCTAGTAGAGAATACTTTTCAAAATGTACTGTTAAGTGGGGAATGAGCAAGGCTGGACTGGTATAATTCCAGTCATATATATTATGTTAATACTTAATTATATAATTATATGACTAGAATAATGTTCTGATTTGCTAACTGGTGAATTTAATTATTTGTTTACACCAGTTTTGGGGAATTCTGTGATACACCCCATAATGTATAGGATCTGCCATGTTCATTCATTCATTCAAAGGATATTTATTTAAAGCATATTATATTCTAGACACTTTGCTGGAAACTTGGAAAACAGTAAGAAATAAACTAATGTTATACAACAATAAATATAATAAAAATCTTAGATTCTAAGACCTCTGTGTTATGTTGGGGCAACAATAACAAACTTTTAGATTTGGAAAAGTCATTGAAAAACTAACCTAACCACATACCTGAGAGGCACTGTTATTAGCCAGAAGTACCTAAGGCTTGTAGGTAGGAGTGTTCCTGATGGGTTCATAGACTTGTTAGGACACAAATGTGCTTGGAGCCATGTGGGACAGAGGAAGAGTCACACTGATTAGATCACAAGGATGTTGGCAAGGCTTTAAGAGCTTGGACTATCCTCTGGTAAGGGGAATCCATTGCAGGTGGTAAGCTGATGGTCAACATGATCTGCTGTCCTTTGATTATGATTACCTCAACTCATGTGTAGCAAGAGGATAGAGAGGCAGCAATGATGTAACTGAGAGATTATTTCTGCTATTCAGAGGAGATTAATATCCAGACATACAGAATAGACAATGAGTGGTAACAAACAAATTCAGAGAAGGCACCCAGACAGACCTCAATGAGATGAAAGTCAAACATTAGATGGGGATGCATACTCATTTTTGGTAGGTGTTTCTTAAGGTCACATCACTCAGATTCAGTTCTGATACTCACTATAACATAAATTCAAGACCTGTACTATCTAACTGGACCCCAGGGGTCAAAGAGACTTTAGGATTGGGACACATTATACAATTCAAATCCCACTATGAAAAATGAAATTTTGTTTTTCTTTTCTATCTGCATTTGAGTAGAAATTACATCTTCCATGTATATGTGTATTAGTGATGTGTGTCTAGACTTCACAAGTGACCCAGAAGTATAACCATCCAACTGTTAATGTGTATCTGAGGGGTAGGCAGTGGAAGTTTTCAAGAGTTTTTAGTTTTCATTCAGCACCCAGCCTGCTGTGTCCCTGGGCTCCACCTCTACAGATTTAACTGCAGCTTACAGCAGCTTACTGGAAGAGGGTAGAGTGATTGGAGCTATGTTGAGGGGTTGGAGTAGGGGAAATGGATGACACTGTATATGTGAAAGAAAAGAATTAAGTAACAGCTGGATTGAAACTGTACAGATTTCAGTAATTTTATTATTCCTGAAAAATGTTGTTTGGTGAATAGTTACATAGTATTTATGTTGCATGATTTATTATGACCAAGGCAGAACTGGTTTAAATGTATAGAAGGGTGCATGTAGCTTCTATATAGGCAAAACACCATTTACATAAGGAATCTGAACATCTGTGGACTACTCCTCCAAGGACGTTGAGCGGTCCTCAGACTACTCCTCCAATGATATTAAGAGAGATGGCTATTCTGGACAAAGCTGCTGTTAGACATTAGTGATTTAGGAAGAAAAAGAAGTATTTGAAAGCTAACTGCACTCGTTGAGAACGTGTTGCCGTGGTTTTATTCATAGACAACTTTGCAAAAAAAATTAGTATTCTACAATGAATGTCATGTATTGTGCTGATTTTAATATATTCCATGTTGCTTAGATATTTTTAACGCTGAGTGTGCTTCAAATTTTGCCGCATTTCATGTTTTTCTCATTAACTCTTATTGCCCTGAGCATCCTGTTTCTATTGTAATCGTTGTCAATGACTGAGGTAAAGTTGCTATTAAGAATTTCAACCCTCACCTCTTTGGATCCTGCTTTTTCTCTTGTCCCTAAGAAGTACTTAGCCTACCCTTCCTATGTCATGCTCTGACTCCATAATCACTTCTGATCTCTGGCTTGCTTCCCTCTACATCCTTCACTGATGATATTCTGTTATAGCTTTCCCATTTTAAATGTCCCCTGGATGCCCTTACTAATTATTTTTTTCTGCAAGCATCATTTTTAAAACTCGCTGTTCCTAACAGATGATTGTCTTCCTTCTTTTATTCCACGGCTTAAAAAAAAAATTCTGCTTCTTAAGTAAGTAGAGAAGAAATCTCAAAAACAATAAAGATCAGACAATTTCCAATGAGAATTTCCTTCTGTTTTTCCCCCCGTGGTTATAAAATATAGACATTTTGGTTTCTTGAAGGACAATTCTCCCTTTGGTAATGTTTTACAGTCTTTAGAAAACATCTTTCTGGTTTTCTCATTTCGGGCCTCCCACAGATTTTTCTGACTTAAGCCATGAACAGAAAATGCTCATGCATTGGTAAAGGCCCTGCAAGTTTTACAATGAATGAAAGCAATAGAATCAGATTTTTGAGTGGTTTATAAATTACTTTAATGTGAGTTGTGATTTTTCCACTTAAGATACCTTCTAGGTTTCTTTACAATATTTTAGTAGGACTATAAAAAGGGGAGTGAAAATGATCCTAGGAGAGGCTGTTGATGCAAGAAATTCTACATTTCAGCCACAATATGCAGCACCTAAACAGACTGCAAGAAAAAGCGAGAAATCCAGCAGCTTCAATAGATTAAATTATTACGAGGTTCGGGAGCCTTCCCAAGTAGTTGGCAGATATATAGCCTTATCCAGATAAATTATTTTGGCTATGGATTTTTTAACCTTCTGTATAGTCATCTATTTAATTTGGGGGCCTCTGGAAAAGCTATATTTTAACATCAATGAATAATATTCAAGAGTAAAATTGTAAGATCTATGGAAAGTCAAGTAAGAAGATGCTTTTAAATGTACATGTTTATGAAAACTTCCTAAACTACATTTGAGAATTGGATGTTAACCTTCCAGTGAATAGATGGACACTTTATTTATTTATTTATTTATTTATTTATTTATTTATTTATTTATTTGGTTTTTAGTGTGAGAGAAGAGGGGAGTGTGAGTATGAGTGCTGTACTATTTTGAGACCCTGTCCTTAAACATTACCATCTCTTCCCATCTGCACTCACCGTAGTAGAAGGGCTAGAGTTTATTGGGTGCATCCAAGTGTTCATCTCACTGTCTTACTGTATGAGTTTTTTTCATTCAGTTCGCATAACAATCCTCTGAAGTATATACTCTTAGTCCCATTGCCGCTTTCAACAGGAGACAGGAGAGCACACAACACAAAAACTGCAATCTCATGCCTTAACATTGTGTCTTAGAGACCTGGCTCTTGTGTCTCTGTTTGGAAAAGCATCTCAAACTTGAGCTAAACTATTGATTCTTTCCCCATTGGTATTTATCTGTTTTTCATGTCCCAGGGATGAGGAATTCCATTATTCTAGCTGTTTAGGCAGCACTTACCAATGTCCAATTTTTCACTCTCGTGATGCAGCCTATCAGCAAATTTAGTCACCTCTGTCTTCATTCTCAATAGAGCATCCTACAAATGTCTTGAAAGCATAAACCATGGCACATAATGTGATCTCTGACTGGCCACTGACTGTGAAATCCAGAAGAATTTAACCGTGAATCTGCAAATGTGTTCAGAGCAGAATATCTTGATGCAGCTGAATCATTTGGGAGTGTTTCTCCCAGTAACCCTACTGGCTAGTCTTTCATTTACTGTATCAACTGCCATTATTACTTCATCTGTTACATACTTAATGTTCTTGCAGTCATTAAGAATAAAGAAGACAAAAGGAAAGGAAAACCTCATTTTCATGAAATTTACTTTCTGCTGAAAGGAAGCAGACAATTAAAAGTAGCCATTTGTGTGTATTCCAGATGTTAATAAATTCCTAAAAGAAAACAGAGCAGTGATAAACAGATGGGTAGGAGTCTGTGAGGAGTGACCAACTTAGAGTTGATAGTTGAACAGAGACCTGAGGAAAGACAGAAGTGAGCCACATAAGGAAATAATCAACACTGTGCTTCTACTGACCTCCAATTTTTCTATTTTTAGTTACACAGCATATTCTATAATGGGATAGTTTCTTAACAGCAATAGTGCCCTGATGGAAAATGTATTAGCAATTTTATGCCTATTGTCCTTAAAATAAAAGCCTCTTGATTGCCACATATGGAAACCAATGGTTTTCAAAGACCTTTTGGATACATAAATGCATGTAATAAAGTAACGTGGACCAGTTTATTTATTATATTTTTGCAAGTTGAACTTCCTAGTAATTAGGCTCCATTTCACCCTAATATGTGACTTTATTGTATGAGTTTTGGTTGTGTATTTTCAGTGATGTATATTTTCTCCACGTATAAAGTGAAAGATATTTAGGGACTACAATAAATATGAATATCTTTACCTCCATATTGTTCTAAAGGATTACATTGTGTTGTAAATTCTGTATTATCAATTGGATTTGCTCTCCTATGGGCTAACTCTATTTATATATAAATTTTTTTTCAGCATGCGAAAACTGTTGCAAATAGTACTTGCCTTACATCCCACTTCTCAGCATATGCAATAAAATAAGAAAATCTTTTTGTCGCCACAAAACTCTAGGAGTTAAGTCTCATTTCAACTACTTTGGCTTGGATCTTGCTCATGTCTCTGAACACTTACTATGGCAATGATAAGTAATCTCTCCAATAGCTTAGAAATGTCTGCATTACAGTCAGCTGGATCTAAAACATAGACAAAGAACAAGTGACTTTTTGTCTAAAGGAAGCCAACTACATTTACAGGGAGTAATATATGCAAGTGAGGTTATAGAAAACACTATTTCCAAAATGGTAACTGTCATATTCGTATTCTCTCCCCCTCTGCTGTTTCCCATACACACACAGAGGTACATACTTTTAATAGTAGCATCAACTCTGTGTGATCTTTTCCTTTTATTTTGACATTTAAAAAAATTATTTTATAATTTAATTTAATTTTACATATCAGCTACGGATTCCCATGTCCTCCCTCCTCCAGCGCCCTCCCCTGCCCTCCTCCCACCCACCCCCCATTCCCACCTCCTCCAGGGCAAGGACTCCCCTGGGGATTCAGCTCAGCCTGGTAGATTCAGTGGAGGCGGGTCCAGTTATAGTATAAGAAAGAAAGGCTGGTTGGACACATTTGAAAACTGTGTAGTTGTATTTTACAAGAAAAAAGAAACACTGTAGCTATATTTATAAGGAAAAAGAAACACACCAAGCCAAAGTAAAGAGAAAAGCCAAAGAGGTCAGAGCTAAGAGCCTTAACCGCTTTCAGTTAGCTAGTCTCTCCCTGAAGCAACGACTCTCTGCTCAAAAGGGGGGTTGTCCTTAAATAGAGTTCTGTTCTGCCTTCTCATTGGTTGTAAACCCAACTGCCTAACTGCCTCATCACTACTTGTTCGCCAGACCCTGGCTATGGCTTGCTAATAGCTCTGACCCCTAGGCAACTTTATTTATTAACATATAACATTTTAATACAAAAGAAAATATCACCACAAAACTGCTTTTGCCTCTTGTTCTATTTATTTGATCCTTTTACTTGAGATCATATGGGAACATTACAGCATATGGGAACATTTTTGATTATCTTCACTTCCACTCTAGAAGTCACCATGTCCTGTCAAATATTGCTCCTGGTTTTTGTTTTTTGTTTGAAAACTTTTATTTCTTTCTACCATTATTCTCTTATCTAGATTTCCTTATATACCATCCTAACTATTCTTAATGAATCCATACTTGATTCCCTGTCAATTTATTCTACACATTCTATCTCAATATATCCGTTATGCATACCATCATTCCAAACTCCTAGTGGTGTTTAACCTAGGTAAATAACCGTACAACACATACCATGATTTATAATTCCATTTATAACTTGAACATATTTGATTTAGTATTCATTACTGAGTCTCTAACTGTCCTGGTCCTCAACAAATTCCGTGAACAAAAAGACACTATTTGTTATAATGTCTCAGAGTTTTCATACAGACGGTTCTATTGTGGTGGAATAAGACCTTTTTTAATTGCTTTTTTTAAAAAGCTATTTCTATGCATCAATGTATGTTAAACAGACTATTTTTATTATATAATATTTTTATTTTATTATATAGAATTACATACTATTTCCAACAAAAGCCTCCTCTGAGCTTTCAATTCAGAGTAAATTTTCTAGATTTTTATCATTATTTTCCATGGGAGATATGAATTGGGAATAAGATAATCAATTTTTTATTATCTTTGTTATTTATTCCAGAGAAATAATCAAAATTAGATCAACAAATCATTAAAACTAATAAATAGAAGCAAAGATGAAATACTTTTTCCTTACCATGGATGAGTAAGCTTTGCTTCAGCACCATAAATGTCAGCCTGTCTGGCCTAGTAGAGTTAAATAAGCATCCCCACTGCCTCTCCAAAGAGCTGTGAATAGATTTTAAGTTTCACTCTGAATAGATTTTAAATTTACTTTTTCTTATGTATTATTTTGTGACAATATAACATTTAAATGCACAGCTTGATGGATTATTTGGGGGCAACATATATGTTTATCCATCATTTCAAACTGTGTCATATTTGTGAGATATTTCTGTCAAAATTCATTTTTATAACTTTCTAATCTTTCCTTTATGCCAGAAGCAACTATTTTTATTTATTTATTTATTTTATTATTATTATTATTATTATTATTATTTTTTTGGTTTTTTGAGACAGGGTTTCTCTGTGTAGCTTTGCGCCTTTTCCTGGAACTCACTTGGTAGCCCAGGCTGGCGTCGAACTCACAGAGATCCGCCTGCCTCTGCCTCCCGAGTGCTGGGATTAAAGGCGTGCGCCACCAACACCTGGTTTAAGAAGCAACTATTATTCCCATTTTTAATCACAATAGCTTTATATTTTCTGTTAGCACCTTCTTTGGCATACTAGCAACAAGCTTGGATTTATTGATTACAATTCTACTTTCTAACATTGATGTTACCCTTGAAAGAATTAAAACAAGATTAAGAAGATAAACAAGTATACCAGTGAAAGAATATCTCACATACCTCTTGATGCTTCAGAGCCAACAGTTGCCTAGATTGTGAAACACTGAAGTATTACTGGTATAGGAGAGAGGAAAAGACGAAGGAAATATTAAAGTTTCCTCCTCGTAATCGACTATGATATATGATTATGTCATATATTGGACTCAAAGCTACAGCTCAGAGTCTGACTGATTTGGAAATTAAAGAAAAATGGAATAAACATGCCTAAACATGAGCTTAACAAGGACAACAATAGACATGCCAAAGTGGACAGAGAAAAACCCATGAGGCCTCAACCCTGCACAAAGAACTACAGGCAACTAAGAAATGCTGAAAGCAAGAGAAATAGTCTTCCCAAGGGAAAAGCACAGCAATTGGTGATGCAATACCTAATGGTCAGCTCTGAAAACATACATGCCAGTAACGTTATACATGCTGAGAAGGTTATATTAAGGAATATATATATATATATATATATATATATATATACATATATATTCATACACACATATGCATGTGATAACAGTGAAAAAAGAGTCCATGAATTTGAAGGAGAGCAAGGTGGCCTACTTGGGACAGTTTGAAGGAAGAGACGGGAAGAGAGGAATGTAATTATATTATAATCTAAACAATAAAAAATATTTTTAAAAGGGTTATCTGTATAAAAGGCCATGAAAATTCAATCAAAGCCAAGGAGCAAATGGAGTGTCACTTGACTGGCAAAGGGTACATAATGTTACCCAGAGACAGCACAGAGCTAAGGACCACCAGAGGAGGAGCTGCTTCAGCCCAGAAATGGAGAGACACAATTTATGAAAGTACAGAACTCAATGACAAAATGGTGCTAGGGAAAGCTGCCTCCCCGAGCAGGACAACTGTCCCTTGCCAGCGTGTACCCACACTAAACATGAGGGCTGTGTGTGTGTGTGGGGGGGGTGTGTGTGTTCCACCCTTTGTCAGAAACCAGCATAGGTATTTCTCCACTACTGATTGGCATCAAGATATTCCCAGGATCCTCTAATGTGACATTAAAATATCAGTATCATTCCTGATAAAGAGTTTAATTATCTCTCCAGGCAAACCAGTGTTCTGGGCCTTTAAACAAAAGCCATATTAGTTATGGGCAACAAATAAAATAAACTGTGTATAAATACCTGCATGGCTGTGTAGCTTAAGTTTTCCTGGTCCTGCCTGGCCCACGGTCAGGACAAATCTCTCTCACCCGCCAGTCCCACAGCCACTCAGACCCAAGCAAACACACAGAGACTTTTATTACTTATAAACTGTATGACCGTGGCAGGCTTCTTGCTATCTAGTTCTTATATCTTAAATTAACCCATTTCTATAAATCTATACCTTGGCACGTGGCTCGTGGCTTACCGGTATCTTACATCATGCTTCTCATTGCGGTGGCTAGCAGCATCTCTCTGCCTCAGCCTTCCACTTCCCAGAATTCTCCTCTCTCCTTGTCCCGTCTATACTTCCTGCCTGGCTACTGGCCAATCAGCACTTTATTTATCAATCAATCATCCACAGCATAGCTGTACTTATGACCCATTGCCATTGCATGGAGGGAGAGTTAAACAAATATTTTGAACTGTTTCTTTAAACATTAAAACTATATCTTGCATATGTGACATCACACTATTTAAAACATTCTTATACTCTTTTCTGTCCCACTGTTTGCAGTATAATGTTGTCAATTTTAGGCTTATGTGCTGTTTGTTTTAATATGCAATGAAATTTTTCATGTTTAACTATTCTATAAGTTTCTTGATAACTATCTGATATTAAAATGGCTTTATTAAAATATATGTGCATATTCACCCCTATTTTACATGAAATCCAGTTCTGTAATTAATAGAAATAGTATAAATATATAACCAGCTTGTACTAGTTCATTAAATACTGATTCAGTATATTTTTCTTAAAGTTAGAATTTGTGAGTCAAAACAGATGAAGATTTTAGAAGTTGGCCTATACTGCTAAATTGCTTTCCAAGAACTCTGTGAAATTTTGCACAGCTAATAGTAAAACGAAAGTGCCAATCATGTGCAGTACCATGGCCAGGATTACATACATAGCATTGTGAAATTTTGCTAATTATCAGGTCAAACAAAGCACAAATTTTAGTCATGTGTTTTTATTATTGTTACTGATAACAACTGACAGGAAGCAATAGAGCTGTACTTTGGTGACCGAGAAATTATAAGAATAACTTTTAAAACTAGATTTGAAGTTCTAGATTTTTATTGATATTGTTCTATGGTTTCTTTAAGGAGACATGTTGAAATTTTGTAAAAACAGACTAATTTTTTAAAGTCTAATATTCATTTACCAGGCCCCAAGTCATTAAATAATAAATTTTACAAAATTTTTGAGCTTTGTGTATTTAAATTATGTCTCTTTTGAAATAGTATAAATATTATTCTTTGTTTATTCAGGGAACATTTTTAAAACCCACTATGTGTCAGGCACTGATACATGTGAAAACCAGACATAGTCTTTGGTTATAAAAATTCACAATTTAGCAGGACAGGAGGAAACAAGAGATATGTAAATTTGAGTGCAGCTGTAATTCTATCAATAGTCACTCTAAGTAAAGGGAAATATACGTAAAATAATTTATAAAGCATTATAATGCATGATTAATTTTGATCTTTTGTATGACAATTTACCACTGTCTACTTGTCTAGCAGATTTTCTGATATAGAGGTGATACTCATAACACAGAGGGCCTTGGAAATCCAGCATTTGTTAACAACAGAGATAAATACCGAAGACCTTTAGCATGTTCACCATTATTTCATGTATATTCTTTTTTTTTTTTTTTTTTTTTTTTGGTTTTTTGAGACAGGGTTTCTCTGTGTAGCTTTGTGCCTTTCCTGGAACTCACTTGGTAGCCCAGGCTGGCCTCGAACTCACAGAGATCCACCTGGCTCTGCCTCCCGAGTGCTGGGATTAAAGGCGTGAGCCACCAACGCCCGGCTCATGTATATTCTTAATAAATACACAAATAACTTACACAAGGACAGAACCAATGGATGTGCATAAATAATGTATGCTATCATATGGAATATTTTTTAGTAACCAACCCTTCTCCCGTTAGTAACTGAGGAACTGCAAACAGAATTTTCTTTTAAAAATAATGTGAGTTTCCTAGCTTGTGGGAGGGTAATTATTTGCAGAGAGGGAGATTTAAAGAGTCACTAATTACAATAATCATATCCTCCTTTCTAACTATAGTTTTCTCCTCTTTTACATCTTATGAAACAAACATATTCTACCCTTCACAAACACACTCAGTAGCAATATCTTTTAAAAATCATTATCTATGTATCATGTGCAAGGCCTAGAATTTTATCTCCTGAGTCACAATAATAAATGAACAATTAAATCAGTTAATCAATTTAAGTACTAAAATCAGAGCACTATCTTAGTTTTTATTTTTTTAGTTCTATAGTCAAATACTTCAGAGTGGGTAATTTATAAAGAATGTGATTTTCTCATTGTTCTGTGAGCTGAGAGCCCAGTGTACCAGTGAAAGACTGGTGTCTCTGTGAAATTGTGCCTTGAACATGGCATCCTTTGGAGTGGAGGAATGTTGTCTTCACACAGTAAAGGAAAAAGGGAAAAATAAGAGAAATTCCTTCCATGAAAGTCTTATTGTGGCAGCAGTCCATCAGACATCTCCCATTAGACTGACATCCTGACCGCTACATTAGGAATTTGGTTAACATCAATTTATGGCTGAGCCTGGTAGTTCAGAACTGTAATTATAGGTATTCAAGAGACTGAGTCGGGAAGATTCAAGCCCAGTCTAGGCAATTTAAGGTGTCCTTATCTCAAAATAAAAAGCAAGATAAAGGCCAGCAGGAATAGCACAGTGGTATGTGATTTCTTTGTTAAAGTACTAGAAACAGTCAAACACGGAGGGGCAATCCCCACTAGTGACAAAGACAAAACTTGTTATGTACAGTCTGAAGGATTTTGAAGTTTTTAATTATCCAATAGGCTTTTTATTTTGAAACTTTTCCAGTGTGAATAATGAAAACCATGAATATTTTGGTACAAACTTTCACACTACAAGCTTCTTCAAAGAGCAGCACCCCACCCCCATGCATCTTAAGGAAATGATAATTAAATAGATACCCTGTGTCTGCTTTTCATAATTTGCTTGTTCTCTGACAGTTAAAAATGTTACAGAAACATATTTCACCCAAACTTTAAACTTCCTATGCTTACATCAATGGAGAGTGGGGGTGCCTGCTCAACATCTTCTTTCCTTGGGAAGCTTTTAAGCCAAATGGATATGCTCAATCAAGGATGTTAATTGCAGGAGAATAAGAAAACAACATTTTTCCTGTGCCAATATTCCATCAGGTCTTAGTGAAAATGAATAGAAAGGTGGAGAATGACTGAAAATGTAGATTGGATTTGTCTAGAAAGGTAATGAACTTCTAAGTGAACAGAAGGTAAATTCAGATTTCTAATAAAAATAGAAATGAGACTGGTTTGAGCTCTCATCACAGAAACTTCACACAGCTCCATCTTCCTCATTTCATACTGTAAGATCTTTATACTGGCAGATCTGGGTGTGTCCTCATTTTTAAAAATGAGTGCCTAGAAAATGTGTATATTCTGCCACAGAAAATTTAGATGGATAGTATGTTTAGCCTATCATAATAATGCCTAATCTGTGTTTATTACCAGGTTCTGATTCTGTAACTGATACAATGTGAAAATGAATGTTTATTTTTTATGTTTTATTTCTAACATGTATTATGTTGTAGCATGAATTGTTAGAAGGTCTTGTTAATAAAATCAAACCTGAGCCAGGTTTTGGGGTTAATGCTGGAAGATCAGAGAAGCAGAACAAGCCACAGCTACCTCACCTTGCCAGTTCCTCAGCTGGTCCTGTTTCCTCAGACTGGAAGCCTCTGAGTCCTCATCCAGAATGAATCTCAGCTGAACTGCTGCTACAAGCCTGAAAGGTTAACCAGCCAAATGCTTCTAGTTTCTGGTCTTCACGCCTTATATATCTTTCTGTTTTTGCCATCACTCCCTGGGATTAAAGGCTCACTTCTTGGGATTAAAGGCGTGTGTCACCATGCCTGCTGCTTCCAATGTGGCCTTGAACTCACAGAGATCGAGGGATTTCTGTCTCTGGAATGCTAGGATTAAAGGTGTGAGTGCCACCATTTTCTAGCCTTTGTATCTAGTGGCTGTTCTGTCTCTGACCCCAGATAAGTTTATTAGGGTGCACAATACTTTGGGGAACACAATACCACCACATGTTGTATTATACATATGTGACTTCTTATATTTAAAATATTAAGAACATTAATAAAAATAAGATCTAAATTAATCTGGTTTCAATTTAATAGGTATTTCTATATTTAAAATTTCTAAAGATATATAAAGGTATATTGCAACATATGCTGATGGAAGGTCATAAAATAGAGCCACAGTTAATAGCACTGGTCAAACAATAGTTAGTAAATGTACTGGGTGATGAAATAGTCCACTGTCATTTAATTTGGTCAGTCTTACAATGTTTATTTTTCATAACAATTAGAATTAATCTTCTCACCAAAAATCTAGAGGTTATTATCAGTATACATTTTATAAATGTTTTAATAATTAGTGTGATTTTTTTCCCCTCAAGGCTTTGCTGGTTCTTGGAGGAAAGCTGGATACTGTTCTACCAGGATTTGTAGAAAGGTATCTTAATTAGTATTCTACTGCTGTGAAAGTATGCCATGATCATAAAATTCTATATAAGAAAGCATTAAATTGGTATTTTCTTACAGTTTCAAAAGTTTAGTCCATTATCATCATGGTGGGGAGCATGGCGGCATGCAGGCAGACATGGTGCTGGAGAAGGAGACAAGAATTCTACATCCAGATCCACAAGCAACAGGGAGAGAGAACACTTATGTCTCTCTTTTTTCATGTTTAGCTACACAGCTTGTTTAAAACTCGAGAACATTAAACATGTTCCAAACTTGATGATTTATAGTTGCAGATATATTCAATTACCTTTCAATTTATTTCTTGAAAATAAAATTCTTTTAAAATGTGGATATGAAACAATATTGCTAACTTTTATAGTCTAAGAGCCACTCCTTAGACAAAGAGACTTACTGATAGTGATTGCTGTTTTACAAAATGTTGACTATGTACTGAAGACATTAAAAACAGTACTTAAGACATTAAAAACAATACAAAGTCATCATACTGAACTGATGCCAAGTGAGTTTATGTGAAAATGACATTAAGTTTCTTGGTCCATTAATCTCAAAGCACAGATAATTACTGACAGGAATTTCATCTCCACATATATTCCATGTTAAATTTGAAAATTACAAGCAACAATATAACACAATGCATTGTGCAAGTTCCTCACACGTGACAGAGTGACAACACTGTCTGGCTCTAGTCCTTGCAGTGATAGAGACCTGGTCTGTGTGAGGGAGGCCAGCAGCAACTCTCCAAAAAGACATAAACCTAAAGAACCTTACACTGGCCTTATCTTGTTCCCTCGATTTATTCATACTTTTGATCCAATTTGTAAGTTTAAAATGAACTAGGTAAGTGAACTAATATATAAGAATTATAGAAAACATCCCTCTCTTTTCAAACTAAGAGCATAACAAACAGAAATCTGATATAGGCTAAATCCGGTCCAAATGAGAATGAAGCGATGGAATTAGTGAAAAGGAGATGATGAAAGTTGTCAGTATCTTAGAGGCAAAACTCAAAAAAAGAATACTCACTATGTTCCTATAACCATTTGTGTGATCCATTTATGAATTGAATAAAATTAATCAAAGAGTAAAATTTGCCCTTAAAACTGAATAGACTTCTTCAGAGGAAACAGAACCAGTGTAGCTACGAACGTGTATTTTGGTATCAAGCATGATGAAGTATGACTCCCCTTAATAGGAAGAACCCTTAGTAAGGAAATTCTAACCTGAAGAAAACAATTTAGCACAGATAGAAATTCAATCCTATGGCAAAATTTCATTAAAGGTAGTCAAGAGAAATTAAGAAAGAAAGAAATCATTAAGATATTTTTACAAGCATGAGTTTCTGCTATTTGATAATCCTAGAATTTTTTTGTCTAATGGAGTTCCTGAATATTAATCAGTAAATGTATTTTAGTCATTCCTGAGTGTGGTGCCCTTGTGGCATGTCAGATATGAATGCTGAAGAATATGCCCCAGAATTCTCTTTCTAATATATTTCTAGTTGAGAAGGCTACTGAAGAAAGAACAGCTATTTTTTAAAGCAATACAAACGCATTTCCCTTAGTTATTGTGTCTAAAACTAATTTGGATACTACAGAGGAAGGATTGGGCAGATATTCTGCCATGGGGAGTATCATGAATCATCCCCACTAGAATCAAATAAGGGTAACATTATTTTCTTAATTAATTCCATACAATTTAAAATAGACCTACTTGATGCCAAACACTATGAGTTTGAGATTAATGCAGCAAAGGAAAAATATTACAGCTTATCCTTTCCTAAGTATTCAAATTATCAGGTGGATTTAAATTAAATAAATATTTAGTTTGAATCAGAGATGGCTATTGATGAGTAAATTTAATTGACTTTATTTGAAATCAGTTATCTACAAAATCTTTCATGAAGTATCTTCTGGTTTTCCAAAAATGAAAGTTTTATTCTCACTTCTGTAATACTCAAATTAACTCTTATTTACATTTGTAACTTGTATTTTCTTGCAAAGAACATATTCCTGTATACCTACTAATTTTGAAACTAGTACAGTCTATGGTGATATTTTATTTGTGTTGAAATGTGATATTTTATTTGTATGTTAATAAATAAAATAAGCTGCGGAGATCAAAGCAATAGCCACCATAGCTTACCACCCCACTGTAGCTTCCCAAGAGAGAGCTTCTTCCTGTCTAACCTGCACCTTTATTGCCTTCCTGTTCTGCCTCCTCATTGGCTCTAAGCCCAGCCACATCACATCACTTCCTCGTCACTGACTGTCTATACAGACCTCCAGGTCTCTATGGCTGGTACTGGGGTTAAAGGCATGTGTCACCACGATTGGCTGTGTCCTTGAACAGAGACTCTGCCTGCCATGTGATCTGATTAAGAGCTTGTGCCACCACCGCCTGATTTCTGTTTATGGCTTGCTATGACCTCTGATTTCCAGGCAAACTTTTTTTATTAACATACAGATAAAAAAAATCACCACATTTCCCCATAGGTGCTCAGTTCATCTGTTGGATGAATAAAAGACCATAGCATACATCTTCTTGTCCTTCTCTGAGCTGCACATATGGATAGAATTGACTGTAGCCACGTAATACCACTGGAATCTGTTTCTTCCTACAGATGTTATGTTATGGGAGCTGTTTAGGGAAATCATCCTAGAAAAGTTCACGAGATGAAGCACTGCCGTGGCTGTGGCGGCAGCACTAGACTTACTCTCCAGTCTTCATTTCACTCTGGACTAGAACCTTTCTTCCTCTTAAGGCTTTTCCTTCCCCATCATTGAGGAGCCCGGGCCTGATCGCTTGACCCTTTCTCAAGTTAGGGTTGTTACACTTGTCTATTTGACTTATGCTTGAGCACGTGGAGTCCAAGCCGGCATACTAGATACCAAATGTTGCTCCTTGTCTCTATAGTGCAATAGCAGCTCTACTCTATCCAGTCATCAAGATCAGCTGCCATTTTTTACCATCTCTTCTCTGCACATGTCTTTAGATGTTCTTTAGAAATCATGATTTACAAACATGATTGTTCACAAGAAGAGACAGGGTGCTCAATCCTAAACCAGTGTCCATGAGTGACAGACAGCAGAGACATTCCTCCCGCCACTGTCAGATTAACAAAAAAGGAACCAAAAATAGAAATATCCAAAAGGGTGAGAGATCCTTTTAAAGCATTCATTCACCAACTATGATATCTTGCTATGTTCTGGGTACTGGTCTAGGCCAAAAAATATATAAAAAGGAACAAATAGGAAGAGTTCAACTAGAAGTGTTGAGAAGAATTGAATCAAATATCAACAGCAGCAATCACAATAATGGGTGCTAATTCAATATATCAGCAAGTAAGTGAACTGAAAGAACCAAACCCTGAAATGGAATTGTGTTGCTGGAGAGCTTCTCTCCAGGTCCCATAAGCCCCGCAGTCCCACAACCCATGTATAAAATAATCACTCAGACGCTTATATTACTTATAAACTGTATGGCTGTGGCAGGCTTCTTGCTAACTGTTCTTATACCTTAAACTAACCCATTTCTATAAATCTATACCTTGCCATGTGGCTCGTGACTTACCGGCATCTTTACATGCTGCTTGTCCTGGTGGTGGCTGGCAGTCTCTCCCCCCACCTTCCTGTCCCTCAATCTTTCTCTCTGTTAGTCCCTCCTATACTTCCTGTCTGGCTACCGGCCAATCAGTGCTTTATTTATTAATATATTTGTCATACAGAACATCCCATAGCAGAATTGCTCTTAGAATGTTCTCAGAACAGTAAGGAAACAAGAGTGCCTGAAATGGAAAGGAGAAACAGGAAAAACTATACAGGTCATATAAGCTGGGTAACATCTATTTTAAATGTCATTAAAAGTTATTAGTTGGTTATGTGCATGTCTATGCATGAGAAGTAATCATACAAACATTGTAAAAACATCACCATAGAAAAACAATGTGTGGGAGCTGGAGAGATGGCTCGGTAGTTAAGAGTACTGGCTGCTCTTCCAGAGAACCTGGGTTTAATTCCCAGCACCCACATGGCAGTTCACAATTGTCTATAACTACAGTTCCAGGTGATCTGATACATTCAAACAGACATACATGCAGGCAAAACACCAATGAACATAAAATAAGAATAAATAAATAATTTTTTAAAAAGAACAATGTGTGAAGAGATTGGATCAGCAAAAAGTATTTGTATGCTGTCTGTGTTACTGTTCAATTGCAGTAAAGAAACACTATGTGCAAAAGCCTCTTATAAAAAGAAAGTATTTAATTGGGGGCTTGCTTATAGTTTCAGAGATTTAGTCCATTGTCAACAAGGTGGAGAATGGACAGGCATAGCACTGGAACAGTAGCTAAGAACTTTACATCTTGATCCACAGGCAGCAGGCAGAGTGAGACACTGGGCCTGGAGTGGACTTTTGAAGCCTCAAAGTCTGTGATACGCCTACTCCAGCAAAGCCACACTTCAAGATGAAACTGTAAGGAAGCCCTAACTAAATGACTTCTTTTAAAAGAGTTACCTTGGCTCTCTTCACACCAATAGAACATATGCCAATAACTGCACATTTGCCTTTAACAGAAATATGAATATTATAACTTAAAAATATAGGGCTTTGTTTGTTTTGTATATTCATAAGTGAGGATTTGAATGTACCATCAGTATTCCAAGCATCTTCTACTTTCCCTCTTGCCTCATTTCTGTTTGACTTCCATCTTTGTCTTGCCTCTTTTTGTATGAGTCATCCCTAAAGTTCATATTTCAAGATCCAAACTCCCAACATGGAGATATCAGAAACAGAATTTAAGGACGATGACTGGATCAAAAAAGCTGAGCCTTCCTGAACGGGATAGCACTCTTGAGAAAGTGTCCCTGAAGATCCCTCAGTCCTCCTGCCACAGGAAGATACAGTGAGAATATTGCTTTCTACTTAGGAAGTAGAACTGCATCAGACACTAAGTCTTCTGTCTCCTTGAATATTGGTCTTACCAGCTTCCAGAAATGAAAAATAAAGTCCTTTAAAACAAACCGTCTATGACGGTTTGCTGTGGCTACCCAAGCAGATGAAAACACCTTCTCTAGGTCACATTTTTTTTTTTTTTTTTTTTTTTTTTTTATTTTTTGTTTTTTTGTTTTTTTTTTTTTTGGTTTTTCGAGACAGGGTTTCTCTGTGTAGCTTTGCGCCTTCCCTGGAGCTCACTTGGTAGCCCAGGCTGGCCTCGAACTCACAGAGATCCACCTGACTCTGCCTCCCGAGTGCTGGGATTAAAGGCGTGCACCACCAACGCCCGGCTAGGTCACATTCTTTAACTTCACATCTCTCTTCGAAGTGAGGACAAGAAACTTATATGAAATAACCTCCCAAAAGTTATACTCAATTTAAGAAATATTTCTTATTTTATAATTGAAGACTTCTGCTTATATTTTATTCACCAAAACTGGAACAAATATCTCCCTGTAGCTGCAAGAGAAGCTAGAACCATGAGACTTGTATCTCCATCTTGTAACAAAGAAGGAGGAAATGCACACTTTGTGATGTGTACATTGTATATAATGAGGAAGATCTATCTGCTATAAGAGACTGTCACAACACTCTAATCAATAAATATGTCAGCTTAGACTAAGTGCTGTGGGGAGGAAAGCATGGCTACTGGAGGGATACTTTTGAAGGAAGGAAACCATTAGTGTGTGGCACACTAGGCAAAGAAATGAAACCACCTCCCAGAGGAAGCAGGTGTGAATTGTGCCAGATTAAGAGAGCTAATCCCTACTCACCAGGTTTTGCAGACTGAGAATTATAAAGAAAACATGATGTGAGCAGCAAACACAAGTGTGAGACACTGAAGGTAAGATTTTTAGATAACTTTCTGGTGATTCTAAGGGAATGTCAGTGGATAGAAAGTGTAAATCAGAGATGGTCAGTCATTCTTTCAAATCACAATAGAAGAGTTGACGTCTACGTGGAATTCAAGGCAGGGACGAAATAGAGGTGAATTCTTCAATGGTGGACCTAACACATGTTTTACTCTAAGCTTTGTGACTAATTTATATCATTTATGCAAGATTCTTTATCTCCTTTTCAAAACATCACGGTTTTTTTTGTTTTTGTTTTTGTTTTTTTTAAAGTATATTTGAACACAGTGGAGCAGTTACACACAAGAGCTCACAGACCTGTGACAGATTGGACAAGACTTGTTCAAGATCAAACCAGAAAAAAAAAAAAAAAACCACCAGCACAGACAGGGGACGTAGGCAGGAATGCCTACCCTAGCTGAGGAACAACTGAAAATGGGAGCTGGGGGGATAGGAAGGGTCTGTGTTCTTTAAGGGTTTGGTCCCTAGTAGGTTAATTATGATCCAGTAGGTGAGTCTGCACTAAACAGTGTATGGGTACGGTGATATTTTATTTGTACTGAAATGTGATTTTATTTGTATATTAATAAATAAAGTTGCCTGGGGGTCAGAGCTAATAGCAAGCCATAGCAGAAGCTGGGTGGTGGTGGTGCACACCTTTAATCCCAGCACTTGGGAGGCAGAGCTAGGCAGATCTCTGTGTGTTCAATGATATAGCCAGCATGGAGACACACGCCTTTAATCTCAATACCAACCATAGAAGACCTGGAGGTCTGTATAGACAGGCAGTGATGAGGAGGTCATGTGGTTGGGTTTACAACCAATGAGAAGGCAGAATAGAAAGTCAATAAAAAGGGCAAAGAAACAGGAAGGAGCTCTCTTGCTGAAGAGGACAGCAGCAGCAGTGAAGGGTAAGGTTTTTAGCTCTTAGCTCTACCTCTCAGGCATTCATCTCTGCATTAGCTCTGTGTTTCTTATTTGACAAGATGGTTACGTCTACATATGGGAGCACGATTTAGACCCAATGGGTTTGAAAAAAAAGTAGGACACAAAGCTGATAAGTATGGAAGAGAGGAGTGATTGGATCTAGAGAAATTGGGGAAGGAGGGATGAATATGATCAAAATGTATTTATATGAAATTCACAAAGAATTCATAAAAATATTTTAAAAATTAAAACATCACATGTGCTTAAATAAATTTTTTAGATACATATTTTAAAAACTGCATGGGGATGGTGAGATGCGCTCAGTAGATAAAGGTGTTTGTCACCAACCATGCCTGGTGATATAAATTCAATTCCTAGGACTCATATGGTAGATGGAGAGAACTGAGTCTGCCAAATGTTCACTAACCTCCACATGCACATCACAGTATGTGTACTCACAGACTACACACACACACACACACACACACACACACACACACACACACATACATACACACACACACATACACACACACACATACATACACACAAAAATAAAAAAATGTAACAAAACTAAACACCCAAAGGAAAGAAACTCTCCAAGGAGTTTCTAATACCAATATTTAAATTGCCATGAGGAACTTTACCAGCTTCGAGTGCAAAAATAGCTTTCTCAAAAATGGGAGCTTTATTTATTTTTTTAAAATGTGATATAGAGGTGGAGGAACAGAGTAAGAAAGGAAAGCCAGCCACGTGGAATACCACTGTTTGCCTTGACAAGCTCCCTGTAGAATGTAGGTCAAAATGTTACCTATTTAAACTGCACTAGTAAGTCTGGGGAAGATCTGTGATGCATAACAAATCTCAAACCCTCCACCTGCTGCCTGCAAAAGTAACAACTAATAAAAACTGCTTGAAATAAAAAAATTGGCACCCCATTGTTTAATAACAGAAAGAGGATAAATGGTTAGAAACAGATGACTGTTATTTAACATTTATAAAGCACCCATAGTGTGCCTAATATTTGATAAAATGTGGATAAATCACACCTCATCACTTTCAAACCTGCATTTCAAGAAAACTATTTTTGTACACAGACATTTCAAAACAGTCATTTGGGAAGAGGGATACTTAATTAAGAAAATGACTGCAGGGAAGTCTGTAGTGAATTTTTTAAATTTATGATTGATGTGGATGGGCCTAGATGATTGAGAGTAGTGCCATCCTAGGTAGGTGGTATGACAAAGTTGTGTTGCTTGGTTTTCTTGTAGGACTCCTAACAGTGGGAGCAGAGACTGTCTCTGACTCTTTTGCTGGCTTTCAGGATCCTACTCCTCATACTGTGTCACCCCGCCCAGACTTAATACATGGGGAGGTGTTTAGTCTTACTACAACATGATTAGCCATGCTTTATTGATAGCTATGAGAGGCCTGTCCTTTCCTCAACAGAAATGGAGGAGGAGGAGTGGATTGGAGGCTGGAGACAGAGAGAGTTGGGGAACTGGAAGAAAAGGAAAGAGGTGAAACTGTGGCTGGGATGTAAAATAAATAGATAGATGATCAATAGATAGATAGATAAATAGATGATAGATAGATAGATGATAGATAGATGATAGATAGATAGATAGATAGATAGATAGATAGATAGATAGATAGATAAATTTTTAAAAGAATAAGGAATATTAAACATAGGGAGAAAGGGAGACTGAGGCTAGCACAGAAAACTACAAGTGGATATAATGCAAACATCAACCAATTGTGAGGAACCCAGCCCAAACAGAAACATTTACATCATAGCTCCTGCATCTGTGACACAGAAGGCAGTAGAAAGGGCAGAAATATTGCAAAAAGCCAGAAAACCAGGAAGTCTGTTTTGCTGTGAAACAGTCTCTCCCAGCAATGGCTGCATAAACAAGACCAGAACAACGGCAATATCAATGGACATGTTAACATGGAAGGGGAAAATATTCACAGGGTCCCATCCCTAGACAAAGAACTGTGGACAACTAATGACTGTTTGGAGATAGAAAATTAACCTCTCCAAGGAATAAGCCCTCTTATTGAGGGTCTAACACAGAATGGTGGGTCTTGAAACCATATACACACAAACATTAATAATGGACTCAGTAGATTGAACAATATACATTGTACAAACATATATATATATATATGTTTATGCATACAAGTCCCCCCATACACATATGTAACAACAAAACCAAAGAAAATGAGGCTATCAACTTGAGGTGGGGACATGGGAGGAGCTCAATGGAGGGGAGCTGGGGGGGGGCAGGAAAGGGATGTAATTCTATTCCAATTTAAAATATGTTTTTTTTTTTTAAAGAAAATAAGCAGGCTGAGCAAACCAGGAGAAGCAAGCCAGTAAGCCCTGTTCCCCCATAGTTTCTGCATCATTTCCTGCCTCCAGATTCCTGCCCTGCTTGAGTTCCTGCCCTGACTTCCTCAGTGATGAACTATTGCCTGGAAGTGTAATAAAAAATAAACCCTTTCCTTCCCCAACTTGTTTTTGGTCATTGTATTTCATCACAACAGTAGAAACCCTGACCAAGACAATGTGTATATATTTGATTCATGTTATTTATAAATATATTATATACAGTATTATACAAGATAAAATATTTAAAAATATTACCGAATGCTACAATCTTTCTTGCATAGAATGCCTTGAACATACTTTGCCTGAATATTGATAAAGAAAAAAATAAGTAATAGAAAGTATGAATAGTATGCGTTGAGGAAAAACAGCAACACACAGTAGCTGAAATTAGGAAGCACAGGAAGAATAAAATCTGTTTCCCTCCAACTCTGTTCGATTAATATAAATTAATTTTCCTGCTTCCATGGGGCTCATGTGTGTATGTGTATACATATGTAATGTTCATTTTGTGCTACAGAAAAGTAACGTAGAAAAAAAAAAGGAATTTACAGCAGAAGGATAAAAGGGAGAAGATCCATTCCATAGGTGAGGTGAAGTGATTAAAGTGGCAAAAACTAAACAAGGTGCATTAAGGTGAACAAAACGCCTCCTAGCAAATTATGTGATGCAATTCTCTGCCATTGTAGTTCTGGCCTGTGAATTCTGTTATACTACCTAAATTACTTTTGTTTCTTCATTATCATGGTTACTATCCTTATTATCAACTCTCTCCATAGTTGGAAGTGTACATGGACACTGTAAGGTATGCATGCAAATACAAGAACAAACACGTAAAGCATAGCTTCTGTTAAGTCTTCAATTTTTACACTCTAGATTATCTTCCCAGAGAAGCATTCCTAAATAGTGACTCCAACAGGGCCCTTCCTATCTGTTGCACACCTGCTTTTTACCACACATTAAACCTGGTGTGATGCAAAGAAGAACAAGGCGATGGTTTGACAAAGGACCTGCCCAGCCAGAATGCATCAACTTAAAAGAGGATACAAAGACATCAACCAGCGATGTAGAAAGTGCCCAAGACATGTGTAGCTTGGGTCCTGGAGTCCTGACCTGACTTAGAGATGGAAGAAAGACAGACAGACACACAGACGCAAGTACAGTGAATCCTGGGATCAGGTGCGAGTCTCTAAAGCTGCTGCAGTGACCTGGATCCTCAGTGTGTTCATTAGGTACACCATGGTGGTGGGATAGCCAGTCTCAGTAGGATTGGAGATGGAAGCTGCAGTTGCTACTCTTTTCACATACTGATCAACCCTCAGACTCAGACTCTTAAGGCAAACTTTGCCAGTCCTCTTGAGCCTGGTTTATATAGATAACAGCTTTGTCAATTTCCTATTGGTCAACTGACCTTGGAGTCCTTGACAAGCTGTGCCCACGTCAAAACAACATTCACTCAGAACTCCACTCACTCAGGGATTCCTCAACTCCCTAAAGAGGAGTACTTAAACAAAAAGTTCTTTCGAAGTGCTCAGAGGGGCATCAGTGAATATTGAAGGGTTTGGAGGAAACACTCTCCTTTGATTGTATGAATCAAATCTTTCTTCTTTGAACAGCACAAAGAGAAACAAATGGCTCTCTCTAAGATAAAACAGATGCGCAGACTGCTTAGGAACTAAAT
>CABHPR010158086.1:31476-85454 GCA_902168415.1 Peromyscus melanophrys | reverse complement strand
AAAAAAACCAAAAAAAAAAAAAAAAGATAGGCAGATAGATGATAGATGAATGTATAGACATACAGACAGAAGGAAAGATGATAGACACAAGCAAACAAAGTATTTGTGTTGTTTGTGGTGTCCTGGGCAGATAATAAATAATCTTTTAGTAAGATCTATGTATGTCTCAAGAGGTGGTTTTTCCGACACTTATGACAGCACTATCTTTGAGGATGGAGGTACCACCTTTGTCCACATACCTTGAAGATCAGTCGTCTCCACACAACACAACATTCCTGCTCCACAGGCTCAGGACAAGAGGGACTGAGCTGAGCTTTCTTCCATCCTTAAGCTGTGAGCTGTTCCCTAATCTGAATCTGCAAACAGATACTGAAAACATCCCATGGTGGAGGTATTAAAATGCCACCGCTGCCCCTGAGATGACTTGAGAATATTAATTTTTCTGAATACCTGTGTGTCACTATGTCACAGTGCCTCTGAGTTCCCAGGAATAACCAGTTATTTTCTAGCAGAAGACAAAAATGTGACATTTAGCAAAATGCAAAATAGCCCCTGCATCTATCTACATCTGTCCTTTGGTGCTCATCACCCTTTTTTCCTGGTGAGCTGTCTAATAAAAATTTTGTTGACCTTCACTTCAACTCTCCAGCATCTTTTTGGGGAAATTCCTAGAAAGAAGAGTCCAATGAGGATTTTATTGGTGCTAAGATTGCAGTTTTGGTAACTCCAGCCAGTATCTATTCATTACAATTAAAGTATGACATTAAAATAGCTTTGTAAGCGAAGTGAACATGGTCATCTATTTAAACTCAGAAGAAATCATATGTTAGGGTCTGGCATTACCAGGATTCAAGGAACAAGTCCAAGCATTAGCCAATGAAGAATCTTTATTCTCTTTCTGGATAATGTTCACTTTGTGTTGAAAGGAAAGGAGAGAAATATGTTGGTATCTGTGAGCAAAGAGATATTATTGGAAGAAGACACCTGACTTAAAAGGGTTAATCAGCAGTGGCATGGCACACAGTGATATTTTGTTTAAGGGTGAATCACACTCTGATGGTGAGTTCACAACGCTCTATTGCCTAACGATGTTGCAGTGTTGTAGATTCTGTGAGCACACCCTGTGGTGTCCTCAGAAGAAGACACTTGTCTAATGTCATGTTTACAGAACACACTTCCTCCATTGTGATGTGACGCCTGGCAGCATAGCCAGAGGTTTCTATCAGTGTCTTATCAGTGATCAGAAGAAATGGATAGAAGCAAGAGAATCATTTTCCTCATTCTGTCATCCTCTGCTGTGACCACAACCAGCATTTCACGAGATTGCTTTATCAGAGTCAGTCCATGAATGACAGCCCATCACCACCCTGAAAGGAAATAAACCCCGGATAATTTAAGTCATTGGCAATCTAGGCTTTGTTACACCATCAGCTTGACCACTGTTGCTCTGAATTAGTACATGCAGAAATCAGTCGCTTGGTAGTTCATTGAAACACATCTTTTAAGGGTTCGACGCTACTCCCAGATTATGAGACTGTGGGTCTGTTTTAGTGGGGTTTCACACAGTGTTCATGGTTCTGGCAGTCAGACCTCGGTGTTACACTTGTTCCCTATCTAGACTGATACAAAAGTCACACAGTCAAATCACTTGGACCTTCTTCCCTCATCATTGCCACCTTCCTTGTTATTGCCACCATTTTCCCACCATCATCACAACCATCATCATCATCATCACCATCACCACGATTCACCATTGCTGTCATCACCGCCATTGTTATCCCTATCCACACCATCATTTTGCTGGCTAGTTTTATGTCAACTTGATGCAAGATAAGAATCATCTGGGGGGGGCTGGAGAGATGGCTCAGAGGTTAAGAGCACTGGCTGTTCTTCCAGAGGTCCTGAGTTCAATTCCCAGCAACCACATGGTGGCTCACAACCATCTGTAATGAGACCTGGTGCCCTCTTCTGGCCTGCAGGGATACGTGCATGTGGAACACTGTATCTATAATTAATAAATAAATAAATAAATAAATAAATAAATAAATCTTAAAAAATAAAAAAAGAATAAACTCTTAAAAAAAAAGAATCATCTGGGAAGAGGGACTCTCAACTGAGAAATCCGTCCATAAAAATATAACTATAGGCAAGCCTGTGTGGCATTTTCTTGCTTAATGATTGATGCAGATGAGCCTAGCTGACTGGAAGCAGTGCTACCCCTGGGCCAGTGTCCCTGGATGGTATAAGAAACCATGCTGAACAACCCAGTAAGCAGCATCCCTACCTAGCTTCTGCTTCAGTTTCTACATCCAGGTTCCAGCCTTGAGTTCCTGCCCCAACCTCCCTCAGTGATAGACTGTACCTGGAAGGATAAGCTGAAACAAACCTTTTTCTCCCCACATTCTACTGGTCATGGTGTTTTCTCACGGCAGCAGAAACTCTAAGGTAAACATCATCATCACTATCATCGACATCATCACCAAATTCATCATCATCATCATCTCCATCATAGTAATCATCATCATAATTGTCACCACCATCATCATCATAATTATCACCATCATCATCACCATCATCTCCATCATAGTAATCATCACCACAGTTGTCACCATTCTCATCATCTTTATTACCCTCACCATCATCATCATCATCACCGCCACCGCCGCCGCTGCCGCCGCCACCACCACCACCACCGCCGCCACCACCACCACCACCACCACTTGCTCAAGTCTTGAAGAGTTCTATCAGGAACAATTATATGACTTTCACCTTAATTTAAAACAATATTCATGTATCACTGTTTTCTTCATTATTATCATAGTAGCCTCATATCCTGAATTAAAGACCTATTGTCAAGAAGCAAATGATATGCAAAACAGTCTAGCCAGCTTTTGGAAATGTCTTTGAATAGTAATTGATTTAAATCCCAGAATAGGATTTAGAAATGTAGCTTAATGGTAAAACATGTGCTCAGCATATTAAGGTTCTGGCTCAACCCAAGCATAAAAAATAAAAATAAGTAATTCCCACAGTTTTTCCCTAACCCAAATGGAATTAGGAGGCATGGGACTGAACAATGTATGCACAATGATATACTTTTTTTTTTAAATCAACACTTTTCCTCTACTTCAACTCAAAGTGAATTAGGAGAACTGAATCACAGGAACAGAAGTAAAAAATAGATAACTTATTTTCCATATTTATATGGGAATAAATCTAGATAGTAATAACGTTTGATGTCAAGATTTAGAATATATGAGTCATTCATCTAAAATTTAGACATTGTTTTAAACAATTGTCTCAGAGGTATATTTCATAAATGTGATATTACAAACCTATGTGAAAGAATATGAAGTCTCTTCTACTTAGATTTAATATTTTTACATTTTTTAAAAATGTGTATGTGTGGGTACATGTGCTTGTCAGAGGACAAGCTGCTAGGATTGGTTCTCTTCTTTGACCTGGGGGTCGAACTCAGGTTGTCAATCTTGGGAGAAGCAGCTTGGCAGGCTGGGCATCATGCCAACTCACTTTCTGAGGTTTTAAAAGACCTCATATCCCAGGAAATTGTCCTGAGGATGAGGGAATACTCAAGAGACTTTTGAAATGAAAACGGAGGCATGGTAACCCTCCATCTCATTCCTCGTCTCCGCTGTCCTCACATCTTACTTCCCTCAAACATCATTACGGGAAAGAACCTTAACTGCCATATCTGCTAATTCTGCCATTGTTCCTGCACCGTTTCTCAAAACAATTCTGAGAATTAGATGCAAAATGACTGCTGCTAAAATGAGCAAAGGAAGAATAGCATCTTTTCTTTGCTCTAAATTGCCCATATTTAATACATTACTGTCATACAATTTTTCCAGAAACAAGAAAGAATAAATGTCCTTCACGTTTAATACAGTTGTCATTATCCTTGAGAATATGTTCTCACTCAGCGGCATATCTGCTTCACATCACACTTCTCTGCAACTAGCTGTAAAAGTGGGGTTGACAAAAGGCAGAGAAGCTAATTCATCAAAACACTCCGAGGCCAAGAAATACTAAGAATGTAATGTGTAATGGGAGAGGAAACAGAAGGGTTCATAGTGGGCAATGGAGCCTCACTTGCCATGCAGAACCAAGTATCAACTGTGGGTCCAACATGGAGACAGCCATGGGTTTGTTCTGTGAGTACAAAGTAAGTGATGACTGATCTCAGTGTCAGGAACACTGTGTCCCATAAAAATCTCAGAATTCCATACCTGGAAGCAATGTTGAGGAATCCTTCTGGAAAAGCAATGGAACACAATGGGCTTTCTTCTTTTATTTTCTTTTTTGAAATTGTATTTTATATTTATTCTATGAAAATTGCATATGCCATACAATGCACACTAGCTCCCTGGAACTTCCTTTGGTACCCATCAATCAGTTTCCCTCCTTACTTCATGTCTTCTTTTGATATCAATAACAGCCCATGGAGTCTGGTTAGTGCTGACCATAAGAATTGGGGCCATTGACTGGGAAATGGACAACCAACCTACCAGGGGCCACATCTCCCAAGAAAAGCTGTTCTCTCTCCCTTAGCACCTATTCACTACCAGAGTAGCTCCTCTGCTGGAGGGTGGGGCCTCAGGAGTCCCTCCTCATCCATGATACCTCTTCGGGGCTTGTTCTTGTGAAGGCAACCACCGCTACTGTGAGTTAATATGCACAGCAGACATGTCTTGTGCAGAGGCCAGAATTCCACAGCTCTCATCATCATCATTCAGCTCTTATGTTCCTTCTGCCCCCTCTTCCATGATGTTCTCTGAGCCTTGGATGAGGGAGGTTTATTACCCGCCTGTGGCTGAGCACTCGATGGTCTGTTCTCAGCACTTGGAGCAGTACCGTGTCTCTGCATTAACCACTACCTGCTGCAACAAGAAGCTTCTCTCGACAAGACTGAGAGCAGCAGAAATATAAGGGTATAGACCTAAATATTTAGAAGGCAATTGGACAACGTGACAATTTAGTGAAACAACACCAGCAGGTCCCCCTCTAGGGTCTATGATGTCACCAGCCATTTGGTCTGTTGCTTTAATGAGTGTGAAGTCAAAGAACACAACCAGAACACCAAAGAATGGAGATCCACTCATCACTTGTAGCAAGTAAGAAGAGCATAGATGAGCATATTTTCACCTTACACAGAGGAAGCACAGGAGGCTTTACTCAGATAGACAATACACAATCAAATAGATAATCGTGGGGGGCGGGCAGGCAACTGTGTGAGCATGTCTAGATTAAAGCATACATTCCTGGGCATGCTCAGTTTAATATCATTAATCACATGCTTAAAAAATTACAAGGTGACTAACACAGTCCTGGGCATGTGTGGCAGAATATTATTTCAAGGTGTGTTACTTTTGTTTATGTTGCATTTGTTTATCTCTGTGAAGCTGTGTTATTGTGCCTGCCTAAAATACCTGATGGTCTAATAAAGAGCTGAATGGCCAATAGTGAGGCAGGATAAAGGAAAGGTGGGGCTGGTAGGCAGAAAGAATTAATAGAAGGAGAAATCTGGAAGAGGAGAGATCTAGGATCAAGAGAAGGAAGCCAGACACCCAGGGGTCAGCCACCCACCTACACAACCAGCAACAGAGTAAGAAAGAAGGGTATACAGTGTAGAGAAAGGGAAAAGCCCAGAGGCAAAAGGCTGACAGGATAATTTAAAGTTAAGAAAAGCTGGCAAGAAACGAGCCAACCTAAGGCCGGGCATTTATAAGAATAAGCCTCCATGTGTGGTTGATTTGGGAGCTGGGTGGTAGGCCTCCCAAAAGAACAAAGGCAAACAACAACAGTCATGTCCAGTTTGAAGTCATAAAATACATGTTGATTAAAGAAAGGTGGCAGACATTAATGCTTCTGGGCGTGCTCTGTTTAGTATTATAGTGAATCAAGTACTCTCTGGGTCACCTAAAATAGCAAGTCAGAGAGACCAAGGGACCTCCGCTAGAGCCTGGTAAGTTTTCCCAAAGACTTTAGCCTAAAATAAAAAGGAGTTTTAAGGTGTGTTGACACATTCTCTTTTTAAGGTTTATTTTTATTATTTTTAATTATGTCCATGTATGTGTCTGTGTATGTGAGTACAGATGCCCGAGGAAACCAGAGGGGTCAGATCCCTGGAGCTGGAGTTACATACAGCCCACATGAGCACTCTATGTGGATGCTGAGAGCAGACCTCAGATGTCTGAACCATGAGTGTGTTAACACTCTCTTAAAGGGATAGCAGCCTCTACCACCTAAGCCTCACTGAGCAGACTAGAGAAGATCCTTCATTTCATCCTGGGGACTAAGACCCAGAGAAAAACCATGGGCTCCAGACGTTCTGACAGGGACAGACCCTGAATTACCTCCAAGGCCTCCGCAGCCATTTCCACACTCTGCCGTTTATTAAGCAACATTACACACTTTGAGAATCTTGAACTATTTCAAAAGAGGAAGCCAGGTTATTTCCTCTAATAAGTCAGCATTTAGCAAGGTGTTTTGTACTATTTATTTTTTTATTGTGAAATAATGGGTTTTATTTATTTATGTTGTGGTGTTTCTTTTTAAAGATGGAGTTTTTCATACAATATATTCTGATGATGGTTGCCCCCCCTCCAGCTTCTTCCAGACTCCCCATACCCCCACCCACCAAAATCCACATTCTTTCCTCCTCTCTCTCATTGGAAAACAGACAGGCATCTAAAGAGGGAGAGAGAGAGAAAGAAAAAGAAAAAAATATAATGATACAATAAAGACAAACAAACTAGAACAGGACAAATCAAACAAACAGAAAAACAAAGAGTCAAAGAAAAAGCTCAAGACATACATATAGACGCAGAAAGACACACATTGGCGTGCACAGAAATCCCCTAAAAACAAAATCGGAAACCATTATGTATAAGCAAAAGGTCTATGGAGAGCAGGGAGCCCAGACAAAGCATTATGAGACAAAACATAAAACCTCCCAAAAATACCATTGAGTTTTTTTCGTTTTTATTTGACTTCCTGCTATGTTTCAGTTGCCAGAAGCACCTATGAAAACGGCAAAAAAAAAAATTAATAATAGTCTAGACAGCTGCAGTAGAAGAGACGACTTTAAATATAAACTATGTTCAACTCCATCAAATTAAAGGCAGGAGGCATGCATGCTGGGGTGCACAAAACAAAAATAGGAGGCACGTGGAGGGAGTGCTCAGGGTAATTAGGGCACCTGCGTTTGCTAATTGGGTCTTATTTAAAGCTGGCCCCTTCTCGGCTGCCGGGACTGGGAGGGGTCATCAATCTTCATGGTTGCTGCAGAGGAAGATTCCAAGTCTTCTGTGAGACATTCCCAGGCTGTAGATCTAGGGGAAGCCGGGGAGAGTCTCCCTTTAGAAGAGGTAGAGAAGACGTTGATCAGAAAATGTCAGGCTTTCTAGATAAATGCTCAAAGAAAGAGGGTGTCAGAGGTTGACTGCAGAACTTGGCTGGGGAAACAAAACAAACCAGAGTTGAATATAATCTTGGAGAAACCTAAGGGGTTGGGGAGCTTTGTAGAATTTATTCAAGTGTCAAGAGTGAGGATGGACAAACCATTTGCTATTTTAAAAAAAAAAAAAAGGCCTATGGTTCTCTTGGGCCTCATGGAGAAGATCAGAGAAGCCTGGCTGAATTTAGACAAGATGGGAAATTTTATCAGAAGTAACAGTTAAAAAATATACTGAAAGAAGCTGAAAACCATGTGTTAAAGATGTTTGTAGACAGTGGTCTCACTTAAGATATTCCGTTTAGTTTCATCATCTATAAATTCAACTAATTTGGATTCACCTCCATGTATGTGTATGAGAGAGAGGGGGAGGGGGAGAGAGGGGCAGAGAGGGGGAGAGAGGGGGAGAGAGGGGGAGGGGGGGGGGAAGGGGGAGGGGGAGGGAGAGGGAGAGGGAGAGGGAGGACATTAGTAAATCAGTCATCTTACCATTTAGTAACTGTTTATATCCAAATTTAGATGGGGAACTAGAGAATTAAATCTAGTTTCTTCTCTCCACAATTTCAGTCCACAAAGACTCTCAGGCCCTGCACATCTCATCATACTGCATATGACTCTTAACGTTGGAAGATTAGCGGCATTTCACGCTCAATCTCTTAAACATAAGCCAACAATGTCTGGCTTCTACCAAAGAAGCAGCCATCTGTGCTGGTGCTTATGGGATCCTCTGAGCAGGATTTACTAGGAGCCCGCGTACTGTGCTTTCCATTGGTATCTCCCTAATCAATATGGATCCCAAGCAGGAAGTATGCTATTCCCAAAGAATCCATGTACCAAGGTCAGGGGCCCATGGGGTCAGAGAGTCAGAGTTTCCGAGATGAGTATGGAGAAATCAATTGGTGAAGGAAGAGCTTGGAAAGATCCTGCAGGCCGTGGAGTAGCCATGATCCCATCCTGAAGTCTTTCCAACAGCTGTAAATAACATTTTAGCAGGGTTTGAAGCTATTACCTTCAAAGTGTTGCAAAGGAACCTAAATAGAGTCACAGAATGGTTCCTGGAGGCATACCTGACAGAAGGACAGTGGATAATGTAAAGCTGTAGAACACAGGGATGCTGGAAGGTAAGACATTTTCACAATAAACAGAGATAGCAGTCTTATCTGAGACTTGCAGAAAATGTATGAGGCTCTACCCAAAGCCATACACAGTCAGGCCTCACTCCTCTGTCACTGCTGTTTTAACATTAAATATCTCTATGTATGGGGACTCCCGGAGCTTGTCCCAGTGCTTGTCTGTGGATCTCTGCATCTACTTCCAATGTTAAGAGTCATATACAGTATGATGAGATGTGCAGGGCCTGAGAGTCTTTGTGGACTGAAATTGTGGAGAGAAGAAACTAGATTTAATTTAATTTAAAGGCTATCGGACAATTAGGGTCTTCACCGATCTGATTACAGCAGATGGCCAGTTCAGGCACCCTCTCCACTATTGCTAGGAGTCTTAGCTGGGGTCATCTTTGTGGATTCCTGGGAGTCCTTCTGAAGAAAGGGAGGAGGGATTGTACGAGTCGGGGGTGGTGGTGGGGTGGTGGTCAAGGTCATGATGGAGGAACCCACAGAGACAGCTAGCCTGAGCTCGTGGGAGCACATGGACTCTGGACCAACAGTTAGGGAGCCTGCATGAGATCAACCTAGGCCCTCTGCATGTGTGTGACAGTTGTGTAGTTTGGTCTGTTTTTAAGGCTCCTAGCAGTGAGATCAGGACCCCTCTCTGGCGCTTAGATGGCTTTTGGAAACCTGTTCCCCATGCTGGATTACCTTGCCCAGCCTTTATGCAGAGGGAGGAGCTTGGTCCTGCCTCAACTTGATGTGCCATGCTTTGTTCAAGTCCATGGGAGGTCTGCCTGTTTCTGAATGGAGACAGAGGAGGAGTGGATGGGGGGGGTAGGTGGCAGTCATGGGGAGTGAAAGGGAGGAGATGAGGGAGGGGAAACTGGTTGGTATGTAAAGTGAATGAAAAAAAGTTAATTAAATATAATTTAAAAATTAAATAAATAAATAAATAAAAAGGCAATTACAAAAATATCTATGTATGAAAAGAATATTGTCACTATGTCAGCAACCTTCAAGGCAAATGTTAATTGTGTTAAGATGTGTGTGTGTGTGTGTGTGTGTGTGTGTGTGTATGTGTGTGAGGTGTATGTATGTACAGTATATGTGCACATGCAGGTCACACAACCATGCATGCATGTGTGGAGCCAGAGAGGAGAACATCAGGTGTTCTTCTCTATCACTCTTCACCTCTGTCCCCAGACAGGGTCTCTCAATGAACCTTGAGCTAGGGTGGCAACCAGAAGATCCCAACGACCTTCCTATCTCCAGCCCTCACAGCACTGGGCCACACATCGCTTTCCCCATGTACTTTGAACTCAGGGCCTCATGAGTGTACAGTAGGAGTTCTCACCCACTGAGTCACCTCCCCAGTCCCAACTGTGCTGAAACCCCTGCTTCTCAGCTGGCAAGAGACTTAGACCAGACTCACGGCAAGAGCTCTTTTCCCTTCCCATTTTCTTTCTGTCTGGCTCAGGGAGACGCTTCATGACTCTTCAGTCTCCACCTAAATGAGTTTTGTACACCTTGGAGTTTCCCTGAAGTGTCAACACTCCCAAATATCTGTGCTTGTGCCCAATGATTCTGTAATCCAGTGAGAAGGTCTGGCTATATTTGATCTGCGTACCATCGTGATAAACACAACTTGGGATAAACAAAAAGAGCAGAATTTGAATTTCTCTTGGTCTGTATAGATGTTTTCTACCATAGGGGTAAAACTCCTAGGTATGAAGAATTCATATTGGGGCTGGAGAGATAGGTCAGTGGTTAAGAGTCCTGGCTGCTCTTCCAGAGGACCTGGGTTAGGTTCTCACTTGATGGCTCACAACCATCTAACTCCAGTTCCAGGGGATTCATGCCCACTCATGGTCTCTGTGGTCACTGTACATATGTGATACATGATATGCGTGCAAGCATGTACTCATATATAAAAAATAGAAATAAATACATTTTAAAGGGTGCACATGCACCTTGCAGAGTGGAAGGCAAAAAGCCTACATCAGGCTAAGGCAGCTTGCTAATGGATGGAGCTTCTCTGACTGACAGCATCCTGAACTCAGCTGTCACCTCCCTCATTGCGCAATAGAGTAACAGCAAATTCTAGCTGTCATCACCTCATCCAATGTAGCATCTACAACTTCATGGTTTGCTCCTACCCTGAATCAATGTTATATATCCTTCCAAAATGTGAATGAGAATTCCCTGAAAGAAGCTGGATCTGTGAAAGCTGGTGGGCTGATCAGAAATGCAGTGATGAGGAGAGGTGGGAATGTTGTAAGTCCAGAGTCTAATTACAATTTATCTTGGACTAGTTTTAGACATCTAAATAGCCATTCCTTCTCACCTCCGTGTTTGACCTAATGTCCTGTGCCTCACAGATAAAAAAAAAAAAACCTTTTGGAATGTACTAATGTATCAGGCCACTGCCTTTCATTAATCCCAAAGCTAAGAAAGTCATCAGACAACATCTGAGGCCTATAACTGATAGTTTTCCTCTTGGTTGTAGCAACCTCTCCAGTGTTTCCACCAATGTATTTGAACAGTATCTCCATAACTTTCTTTGTTCTGTTTCCATAAAACCTCATGAATCTGCTTCCACATTGGAACATGGAGTTTCCGATAACCTCAATCTGTGTTCCCAGGTCATTTTCACTCACATTTGACTCCAGAATAAACTCTCTCTAATCCCCTTTAAGGTGAGAACTGTGGTTTTGCATCAGCAAAAGCATTGGCACCCACACACCCTTTCTCCTAATTGTAATAATCACAAATCTTTGCAGAAGATGTAATTTCTGCAAGCATTCCCCTAGCCAAATGTGAACAAGAAAATCACTATGTGTCTACTAGCCATCATCACAACCTGTTTATTTAACAACGCGTTCTCCATTCTCCATGAATGATTTGATTCAAGGAGACATGAAATAAGTGCCTGTTTAGAAATCAAATTACTCAGTCCAAACACTCATCCTATTACACACACCATGAATTTGGTGGCTTGGTGCTCCACACTTTCCATCTGAGGGTCCACAAGGCTGGATTCTGTACATGACAGATAAAAGAAGTGTTTCCAAAGTTCAAGTCTGTCAAACGCTTCTCCACTCCCAGAAAATGCAAACTATTTATTTAGCATTCAGTTGGAAAGTTAACCCAGGCTTTTTATAAAACCAAGAGTAGATAAGCAAACTATTTAGAACTCAGTTGGAAAGTTAGCCCAGGCTTTTTTAAACCAAGAGTAGATATGTGCTCAAAAACTTAGCTGAAAGCTATTGTGGATACAATGAATACAGCACCGATGGCAATCATTACTACATTATATACTTAGGCATGCATCAGATGAGCAGAACTTATATGACTCAGTGAAACAAGCTTTTAAAATTTTTATTGAATGCCTACTATGTGCAAGGTCCTGCACCAAATCAATGATGACCAGCACAGAAAAAAAAGTTCTTGGTTTCTAAAATGTAATAGAGATTTATTTTAGTTTTGTTTGTGTGTACCTCTATGTGTATGTACATGTGAATGCAGGGCCCATGGAGGCCAGAAGAGGGCACCAGATCCCTTGGAGCTAGAATTATAGGCATTTATGAGCCGCCTAATTTGGATGCTGGGAACTAAACCCAGTTCAGTTCTATGAAAGAACAGCATGTGCCTACTTGGCTCCCAGTCTTGTGTACAATGGTAAATAAGTACTGCTATCCACTGAATGCTAGGGCTATTTGTTACACAGCACTCATACAGAATATTTCTTGAATTTCAACTGGCCTTCTTGAATAGTTGGGCAGTGTCAGAAAGATGCATTGTAAACTGTCCATCCCATAGCCTGTGTGGTGGTATTGTGTTCCCCAAAGTATTGTGTACCCTAATAAATTTATCTAGGGTCAGGGAACAGAAAAGCCACTAGATACTTAGGATAGGTAGTGGTAGCACACGCCTTTAATCCTAGCATTCCAGAAGCAGAAATCCATCTGTTCATGGATACAGCCAAGTATGGTGACTCATCCCTTTAATCCCAGAAAGCGAGCCTTTAATCCCAGGGAGTGGTGGTAGAAAGCAGAAAGGTATATAAGGCGTGAGGACCAGAAACTAGAAGCATTTGGCTGGTTAAGCTTTTAGCTGGTTAAGCTTCAGGCTTTTGAGCAGCAGTTCAGCTGAGAGCCATTGGGATGAGGACACAGAAGCTTCCAGTCTGAGGAAACAAGATCAGCTGAGAAGTTGGCCAGGTGAGGTTAGCTGTGGCTTGTTCTGTCTCTCTGATCTTCCAGTGTTCATCCCAATAACTGGCATCAGATTTGATCTTATTAATAAGTACCTTTAAGATTCCTGCTACAAGCCTGTTTTCTGGCCCATTTTATTTTCTCATTTTCTTTCCATTTTTTCCCCTTCTGACCATGCTGAACTGCCTATCCACTCTTCAGTCAACAGTGTTAGTTACCTTGGCATGGCTGTGAGCAGATATTTGGCAGAAACAACATAGGGAAGGGAATATTGATTTGGGCTTGGCTTCCCAGAGATTTCAACCCTTCATAACAGGGAAGGATGGTGGGACAGCTCCCTCTTTGGTGGCAGGACTAAGGAGTGGTAGCTTGTTCATACAGTGGCTGACCTGGAAACATAGAAAGCAGGTCAAGCCATGTTGGACTCAGCTCAAATACTCCTCAACCAACCAAGCTCAGTTCTTTGAAGGTGCCACAGCCTTCGAAACAGCTTCCGAAGCAGAGACTAAACATCCCAAACATGAGGGATGCTTCAAACTCAACCCACAACAGCCATCCAGATAACCAACAGTGTAGGAAGGATAAAAAACATACATTGTGCTGTGAAATCTGCTTCCAGCATTCAGAAAGGCCCATGCGAAATAATACTGACATCCATATGATGGGAACTACATGCAGATGAAGAAATCTTTATAACTCCTCTGCACAGTGAGTTCTGTGCAAGTAGCCAGTGTCTTGAATGAAACAGCCCATCTGACAGCATGAACAGCAGTGTGCACATTCAAGATCGAAATGAAATTGTTTGTTCTGTAACCCAGACCTGCTTTGCTCCGTTGCTCTGAATTCATTGTGGAATCAATCAAAATGCCTAAACTTTAAATGACGACTCTGCTCTCCTCTGTGGCATTTCTAAAGGAATCCTCTAGTGTTTGGAAGGATAAAGACAACCACTCACGTATGGTGTTTAGCATCGGTTGGAATTCACCTGTGATAGTGTTATCTGCCCGGGTGAGCAAGTGCCACTGGAGAAGTCAGATTAATTGAAATCAGATTTCTCCCTGTACTTGTGCTTGGGTTGTGCTGTAATTATCTTTTCCGCTCAGTCCACAAGAGAAGAGGCTCATTCTCCCTTGATTAGTAAAACAAGCTGCTGTGGGATGGTCTGTATGTCAAATTGCTCTGATTGGTCAATAAATAAAACACTGATTGGCCAGTGGCCAGGTAGGAAGTATAGGCAGGACTAACAGGGAGAAGAATTCTGGGAAGTGGAAGGCTGAGTCAGAGGGAGACACTGCCAGCCGCCACCATGACAAGCAGCATGTGAAGATGCTGGTAAGCCACGAGCCACGTGGCAAGGTATAGATTTATAGAAATGGATTAATTTAAGCTATAGGAACAGTTAGCAAGAAGCCTGCCACGGCCATACAGTTTGTAAGCAATACAAGTCTCTGTGTTTACTCGGTTGGGTCAAAGTGGCTGTGGGACTGGCGGGTGAGAGAGATTTGTCCCGACTCTGGACCAGGCAGGACTGGAGGAAAACTCCAGCTACAACAAGCGGTTCTCCAGACATACCGAACCTGCTGATCACTGTCCCAGGTCTGTTCTGCATGTGTTTACTTATGACCACAGGGAATGTATTCCTAAGAGCCAATATGAAGCTGGAACATACTTCATTGTCCTCATCTTAGAAAAGCTAGGCATAAGATGGGAGTGGAGCTCTGCTCTCTCTGCTGTTGCATGCCAGAAGACAAAAATGAGCAGCTTGTAAAGACCTAATAATGCAGTTCTCCTACCGGGTGCTTTAGGGATCCCAGAGGAGGTAGGATTAGCTAAAGGTTCCATGAGAAGGCAAAGGGAAATGTGATGCCTCCTTTGATGAGGAATCATTTTAGAAAATGAGACTAGGAACTTGAGTTTTCTGCAGATCACCACCAAAGAATAAAGTGTTAGTTAATGGATTTTTATTTAATAATTACTTTTCATGTTGCCGTGACAAAATACCTAACAAAAGTGACTTCAGGAAGGGAAGGAAGGTTTATTCTGTCTCATGTTTGATTGGTTGGACAGTCCATCATGGCGGGGAAAGGCATGGCAGTAGGAACATGAGGTAGGTGGTCACATGGCATCCACAGCCAGGAAGCAGAAAGAGGTGAATGCTGGTGCTCAGCTCTCTTTCTCCTTTTGGTAAATTCTAGGGTCTGAGCACATGGGCTGGTGCCATTAATACCCAGGGTAGGTTTTCCCTCTTTAGTGTAACCCAGAGATTCATCTCCTTTGTGACTCTATAGTCTGATCAAGATCACAATCAAGATTAATCCTCAAAGATTGTACTGTCCAGGTTGGAGAGAAGGTGCAGCAGTATCCACATCCCAAGGCTCACAGCTGCCTGTAACCTCAGCTCCTGGGGATCCTATGCTCTCTGCTGGCCTCTGCATGCACACAATCACATACTCACACCGAATGAAACACTCATACATATACATGTTTTTAAACAAATTAAAAGATTGTGCAGAGCCGGGCTGTGGTGGCACATACCTTTAATCCCAGCACTCAAGAGGCAGAGGGAAGCAGATCTCTGTGAGTTTGAGGCCAGCCTGGTCTACAGAGTGAGTTCCAGGACAGCCAAGGCTACACAGAGAAACCCTGTCTCAAAAAAGCAAAATTAAAAAAAAAAGATTGTGCAGAAAACCTCAAAATATGATGCATTTTAATTTTATCAACACTAATACTCTTTTCTCCTGCCTCTCTCCTTCCATCCCTTCCTTTCATCCTCTCTTTATTTCCTATTTCAAGTCCATCAGTATTGATTCTGTCTGTGGCATTTCATCCCTCAACTGGACTCTTTAATAAGAATCTCTCTAGTCTGTCTGACCCCTTGTCACAGGAAACTGATGAGGACAATGCTCATCTTTCTGCTAATAACCCTCTTCAGGTTTTCCCTTCATTTTCGCAGCAACAGATGTTTATTTGAGAATGGTTTGCTAACTTAGCTCTTTCAGGCTAGCCCATTCCTGGTCTCTCTGTTCTCACCCTGCACTTCCCTATGTGATAGCTACACACTCTGGCCTCCCCAACCTCAAGTGTGCATGCTTCTGTCAATAAAATCAGAACCTCTGGGCCTGGTGTCACTTCCATGGGAAATCTTGAAGAGTTAAAGCAATTATTTCTTCGTCTCCTTTTCCATCTGAACAGCTCCCACAGAATCCAGTCAATGGCTGGCCTGTGACCCTCAGTCCCAGAGAAGAAATTCTGGCAAATGTCTTAGAGCTTTTCAGTACTGTGATCAGGTACTCGAGAAGAGCTGCATTAAGAGTTTATCAGAGTTCATTGTTTTACTTCATACATCATGCGTGGAAGGGCTCATACCATGGTGACCAGGAATCTGGGTAAAGGAGCTGAGTCAGGCAAGATAAAGCCCCCAAGGACACCCTTCCAATGACCATACTTTCTCCAACTTGGCCCCACATTCTAAGACTGTTACCAACTTATGAATCTATAAAAGGACTTGTGTGCTAGTTAGATTAATTATTAGCACTAGCTCCCTGGAGTCACCCTCACTCACACCCCCAACAGTGTGCTTCACTAACTTTTTAGTGCAGTGGTTCTCAACTTGTGGGTCACAACCCCTATGAGAGCAAATGACTCTTTTACAAGAGTCACATATTATATATCCTGCATATCAGTTATTTACATTATGATTCCTAACAATAGCACAATTATAGTTATTAAGTAGCCATGAAATAATTTTATGGTTGGGGATCACCATAGCATGAGGAACTGTATTAAAGGGTGGCAGCATTAGGAAGGTTGAGAGCCACTGTTCTAGTGGTTTCCCATCCAGTCAAGTTGACAAGGTTAGCAATGTCAGAATAAACCTGTTGTGTTACAAGCCATAGAGATACTGGGAAATATTTGCACATAATATAGCCAGTTACATCCTTACTTTAAAAAGTGGATAAACAGACAAAAGAATAGTTAAGTACATTATTTCAGTCACCTCATCTTAACTAATGTCCTCAACTAATTCTGGAGCCTTTACCTCTCTCTATCTATACATTCAACCTCTATGATCTTACATCTGTAGATGGAGTTTTCCTGTCCTGCAGCCCCTCTCAAATAAACACACTGAGGATTAGGTTAATTATAAATGCTCAGGCAATAGCTCAGGCTTGTTTTTAACTAGCTCTTAAAACTTAAATTAACCCATTTCTATTAATCTATGTGCTGCCACATGGCTCATGGATTGTTACCTCATTTTGTATACATCCTGCTCCCTGTGCATCTGACTGGCAACTCCTCCAATTCTGCCCTTCTGCATTCAATCATTCTCAGCTTGGCTTTCCCACCTAACTTTATCCTCTTCAGCTATTGGCCAGTCAGCTTGTTTATTAAGCCAATCATAGTGACATATATTCATATAGTGTACAGGATTACTCCACAGCACTGTCCATATGCTATATCTATCTACCTTTATAGAATGTGTGTTTGCATGCATATGCATTTCACAATGAGTATGTAAATTTCAGATCCACAAATGCTATTGCAGTACAGCTTTTTACTCCAGACATAATGACCATCCTATCACATCATGGAGCAGAAATATCCTTGGCCCTGTAGACATAGCAACCAAATAAGCAACACAGTAGGCAGGAACATGGTAATGATAACAGAGCTGTCAACATGAAAGAGCAGGGTATAGCATCAGACCCTCATCACTGATTCCATTCACCACTCCCTCTTGCCTCCCAGCTACATGTGAACCTAGGAGCTGATAGAGTACATCATGAGTGTAAGGCTTCCTGGATGGCTTTAACTATCTACTTGACCTAGCCTGTAGTCATCTGAGAAGAGCTACCTATATCAGGTTGGCCTGTTTGCAGGAGGAGGGAGTCTCAATTGATATAAGAAGAATCAACTACTGTGGGCAGCACCTTCCTAGGCAGATGGTTCTGAACTATATGAATAAGCTGAGTATAAGTTGGCTGTTGTGTGATATTTTGTTTGTGTTCTGACAAATAAAGTTCCCGTGGTCATCAGAGGGTGGAGCTAGCCACTGAAGCCAGGTGGTGGTAGCTCACATCTTTAATCCCAGAACTTGGGAGGCTCATGTCTTTAATCCCAGCACAATCAGGAGGTGGAGACAAGAATATAAGGCAGCGACCCGGAGAGGTGGCTCTGAGGCGAGGCGGCCGGCCCGCGGCGGCAGAGGTGGCGGGTTCGAGTCCCGCGCCCGCCAGATGCGCGAGTCGTGATGACGTCATCATGCTCGTGGGAAAAAAAAAGTTTAAAAAAAAAAAAAAAAGAATATAAGGCAGGTGGAGACGAGATCTCATCCCCCTTTTGGTCTGAGGATCCAGAGAGGTAAGAAGTCATTGGTGGCTGCTCCTTTGCTTCTCTGATCTTTCAGGTTATTACCCCAATATCTAACACCTGTTTTGTTTGTTTGATTGTTTGATAATACGAAACAGATTCACATTGCAGCTTGCCTATGAACCAGCTAGGAAGCAGCATCCTCTTTGGCTATGAAGTAAATTCCCTGCCATGGACTAGTAAGCAGGCCTGACTTTGACTTCTTACTCCAGTCTCTGCACTGACTTACCAAAATAGTGGATTATAACCTGTATGCTGAAATAAGTACTCCCTCCTTCAAGTTGCTTTTTGGTCAGACTGTTTTATCATGGCAACTGAAACTGAGTTAGAGCAAAGGCTAACTGAAGGGAGAACCCCATGATGAAGCTTCTGCAGCCTTCTATCCATGATGAGTGGGACTTAGTACAGATGCAGCTGTTACAGTGTCCATGGTCCTGTGAGCATCCTCCCATCCACGCACCTGTAAATGAGCCCAGTGGCCTCATCGGCTCGCCAATTTGGACTTGGGCCAAATCCCTGGTCTATCAATGCTGCCTCATCTGAGTGAATGGAGTTTGCTTACATCTTCCCAGAAAAGTAATACAGTTGATGTTGGCAGAGAAAGATCAATGAAGTGACGTGGGTGTGCCTGGCTGGGCCACAGGGTGGTGAGTAGATGGGCACAAAGATACCCTTCACAGCAGAAAGATGTGCCATGTCCAATCTGAATCCTCCCATCCTGTTTTAGTTTGCTTTTCTGTAGCTGTAATAAACACCACAGCCCAAATCAATGTGGGGGAGAAAAGGTTTATTTTGCCTCATAGAAGTCCTTCATGCAGGGAAGCTAAAGTAAGAGCTCAAGGCAGGAACCTAGAGGTGGGAACTTAAGCAGAGACTAATAAAGTAATGCTGCTTGCTCTCCATGGCTTCCTCAGATGCCGTTCTTATACAACCCAGGCCTGCCTGCCTAAGGATAGTACCGGGAAAGCTGGGCTTTTAACTAGTAACTGAAAAAAAAAATGTTTCATAGATGCTACAGGCCAATCTGATCTGGGCAATTCTTCAACTGGGTTTCCCTCTTCCCAGGTGACTCTAAGTTGGTGTCAAGTAGACCGCTGAAACTGACTACACCGGTCTGAGCCACACTCCTCATACCTGTCTGCCCTCAGTAAACCCACAACAAATACATTTCAACAGATGAGCACCAGAGTCCCATTTGCAGAGAACCTCTTAGGCATGCATGACAGTAAGCTTGATGCATGGAAAGGAAACCACCCATATCTTTCTCTCCTGACCCCCAGCTTGACTGCCTTGGAAACTTGTGTTTGATGAATATTTATGAACGTCGCCAACCTAATTAGAATATAAAAGCCCCGAGCTAAATTAATTAGGCTAAGAAAGTACACACCCCAGCAACTGTGCTTGCCGTCCAGAAGATAAAACAAAGGGCAGAGGTTGCTTTTATTCAGCTAAAGAAAATTCCATTAAGGGTTTAAACAAGGGATATAATGGAAAAGCATTTCTAAACATCAAGTTACAGAAACAGAATTCCCATCTTGGCTTGCTGGCCAGAGTCAGCATGGAAGAGCCTGGGGCATCAGTGACCTTTTTCATAGGTGCTCTTTAAAAGGTCTGTTCTGTCCTCCAAATGCCATTTCATTGGCACACAGATACCACCTCCACCTTTCCTCAAATCCCTGGAAACTCACAAGATGCCCAGGGACCCTCAGTCTTTAACTCCAACTGGAGATACTAAGATTCAATGGGCACTACTAGAGGAGGCCCAGGTGCTTGTATCCAAAACAAGGAATTAAATGGAGTCACACAGATAGTAAAAAGTAAAGTGGAAGAATTCATTGAGAAAGGCCATCCATCCTTTAAAAGGAAGGATGTCAGAGCAAAGAGATTTCCTTATCTCAAACAGTCCAAAGAGTCAGGGGTTTTAGGTCATAGAATGCAGGCTTTGCAGTGATTTGAATAGCACAGGTGTTTTTGTTTGTTTGTTTGTTTTGTTTTGTTTTTTCCTTGCACATTCTCTATCTGATACAGGTAGTGCTGTATACAATTTCACGTATCACAGGTCTCATTAGCATCTTAAATGTCCACCTAGGGCAGGTGTTTAGTAGTATACCGAGCCATAGTGTGGGGGTCAGTTCATGTCAACTAGACACAAACTTCGACATATCTGGACAGGAAACCTCTGCCTCCAGCACACTGGCTTGCAGACAAGTCTGTAGGGGCATTTTCTTGATTAATGATTGATGTGGGATACCCAGCCCACTGTGGGTGGTGCCACCCCTGGGCAGACACTTTAAGAAAGCAGACTGAGCAGGCTAGTAAGCAATACTCCTCCATGGCTTCTGCTTCAGTTCCTGCCTCTGAATTCCTGCCCTGGCTTCCCTCAGTGATAGAATGTGACCTGAGGGGTGTAAGATGAAATAAACCCTTTCCTCACCAAGTTGCTTTTTATCATGGTGTTTATTCCCCAAACAGAAACCAAACTAGAATGTGTAGATTATTTCCATACATTGTAATGCCTCTGCACCTGTGCTGTGCAGGATCCCTGTCCCCATCACTCACTCTTATGCGTGGTATGAGGGAGATCTTGCCCACCTTTCCGCTTTGCCAATTTATTTTCTATATGTTAATTTCAAAGCCTTTGCAGGGGGGAGGGGCTTCCATGCCTCACTCTCAACTGTTTCCCTCCCTCAAATCCACACTATTCAGTTGTTTTAAACTCAGCCTAGACCAAGGTATTTACCACAACCAGCCTCCCATTTTCCCCACATCAATTATGTTAAGTGAAATAAACCAGACTCCCCCCCCCTCCGCCAAGAAAAGTCAAACACTTACAAGTGAAATATAAATAAATAAACAAATAAATAAATAAATAAATAAATAAATAAATAAAACTTATCTGTAGAATTTAGGAAGATAGGAAGAGAAAGTGGGAGAGAAAGTTGTGAAGAATTTGGTCCATGTGTACAAAGGTATGTTTATATAGAAGAAATCATTTCTAGGATTATATTACACAGATGAATCACTGTAGCTAGCAACAGTGAATCACATATTTCTTACTGCTGGGAAGCAGGGTCTCAACTGTTCTCACATCAAGGCAACAAGCAATGTTTAAGGGGGTAGACATGTTCATTGTGCCGGTTCCAGTTTTGCTTGATACATTCATGCAACATCCCATGGTAACCCTAGGGATGCATAATGGTTCTAAGTCAGTAACATATCCACAGGTGGGCTCCTTCCTGGATTACACTCCATCCCTGGAGGAAGGGAAGGGACTGAGCTTCAGAAGGAAGTTATCCAAAAAAAGAGATTTAGTTTTTCTAGACCCAGCATTGTCAAGATCACAAGCATGGAGAAATTGTGTCCCCATGATCATTTATTGTGGGGATTTGCTTGCTTTTCTAGAGTAATTATCAATAGTGATCACTTTTGATTTGCATCAGCCTGGATCCTCAACCACTAGATACAAATGGCAAACCAATGAGCTGTCCATGGTGCTGCCCTAGAGCCCCGGTCTCTGACTTCTCTGTTTTTCTAACCACCTGCCTTTCCGTGGCTGTCCATAAACAAAACCTTAGCTTTTCCAAGTTCTGGAAAGTCTGTATGGGAGTTGGTAAAAACAGGTGTGCTGGTTGCCTTTTGTCAAGCTGATACAAACCAGAGTCATCTGGGAAGAGGGAATCTTAATTGAGGACTTGTCTCCACCAGATTAGCCTGTGAGCTAGTCCCTGAAGCTTAGTCTTGGTCGATGATTGATGTGGGAGGGCCCAGATCACTGTGGGAAGTGCCACTGCTGGGCAGGTGATGCTGGGTTGTATAAGAAAGCAGGCCGAGCAAACCATGGGGAGCAAGCCCGTAGCAGCACCCCTCCACGACTTCCTGTTCCTGTGCTGGCTTCCCTTGATGATGGACTATAAGGCTGGGAACTCTCACTTTACTCAAATTTTATCCTTGTCTATTACACACCCAAGTTTCTGCCCTTCTTTCTGTACCTCTTTAAGCCAACTTTATGATTTTTCAATATTTATAAAACCTCTATCCTATTCACCATATAATTTTTAAATGGCTCCACATGAGTTGATTTATTTTCAAGGTACTTTATATTATCTTATGAATAGAAAATTGCTATTACTTGTCATAAACAAGAGAAAAGAGGAGCGTCGATCCAGGGAAAACATGCCGATGTTATTAAATCGCATCCCAGAGACTGTTCCATAGTGAAGGCTCTTGAAATGAAGCTGGCTCTCCTCTTAATGAAAGGGGGATTAAAAAGCACTCAAGTGATGTTTTAAAATCCCCCAAATGTCAAACTAATTGTTCCACCAGGATGCACTAAAAATGGGGTGGGAATCATTCAGTAGTTCAATGTTACTCAATGACACAACCATAAGCTCATAATTTGCCTGAAATAAAACAAATGATCAGAGCCAGTTCTTGCAGGGAGGGTATTGTGTTAGGATGCACTCATCTTAAATATGGAAAATCACAAGCAATCATGGGATGGAGTGCTTTTCACAAAAAGCAAAGCACAACCTTCAGCTTGCTGTATGGCCCCTAACAGGCCTCATATGGATGCTAATTGTTCTGATCCATCACTGTAAAAGAGGATCAGAAGAGCATGCTTTTGTCCAGATTCTACAGCTGGGAACACTGTGATTTGTCATTGTGTGTGGTGTGGTCTTGGACGCTGGAGCTACCTTTTATTCACTTGTAAGGTCCAGCCTGAGGTACTGCTGTGATTGTCATACTTTCCTTGGCAGTCTTGAATCCCCTCAAATGTGCTTCAGGGTTAATTTGGAGGAGAGTCCTCTACTTTCATCAAGGTATTTACATGTTTACTGATCTAACCACACTGGATACCGGTTTTCCCTAAGGTTTCCTCTAACAAAGACTATTTCAAAGCCCTTTAATCCTTTTTATCCTTTGTACTGTTCTGGTTTGGATATTGTTGTGTAACAATTTCCTCAAACATTGAAACATTCCATCCTGCTGAGAAGCTTCTTAAGCCAGAAGGTAAACAACACAAAACATCTTCAGGAAGTCCCTGAAACTGACCAGAGAACAAACAATAAAGACCGCTGAGAGTCACTCTCAGACAAGCCAAGCTGGAAGGAAGACTCTGAGATTACCGCTTGGAAGAAATGGAAACAACCTGGAAAAGGTTTAGACCAACTTGTTCAGCTGGATGTTCTCTCTAACCTGTTGAGATGCCTGCAGGTTGTACAGTGTGCTCCAGGTTTCCAGCTTTGGTGGGCTGTCACCCATACTGGAGTAGGCTTTGATGATGCAACTGTCTTGGGGTCTCTTCTACTCCGGTAAGTATAACCCCTCACCTATATTCCTGCAAGTCCAATAAAATTCATTGATTCACCAAGTTGGATTTTGGCCGTATCCATATCTGTCTTGGGATCCCTATCTGGCATGAGTAGATGTGTGTGTTGCATCTCTCCAGGAAAAGTTTTGTCACACAACAGATATGAAATGTCTCCCTCAAGGAACTGGGGAGTTGGCTCTGTCTGAAAAGTGCCTAATGCTCAATCATGAGGACCTAAGTTTGCTCTCTAGCATCCATGCAGGAAAGCTACAATCAATGTTAAAGGCCTGTGCCTGGGGACAAAGAGACACAGGAGAATTCCTGGAGCTTGTTTGTCAGTGTAATCAAATTACTGATCTCCAAGTTCAGTGAGTGGCCTTGTCTCAGAAATTATATAAGGTAGAGAGAGTTTACAGAAGATGCTTAAGGTCAGCCTTTGGCTGCAATAAGTCATGTGCACAAACATGCATGCATATCTGTACACACAGGAACATGCATGCATATGCACATAAGATAAGAAAAACAGGAAAGAAAGAAAGGAAGGATAAAAGAAAGGGAGGCCACTCTTAGAAGCTCACACATTGCAGGCTTGGTCTCAAAAGCAAGTGGATTCAGAGATGGCACTTCCGAGAGAGAGTTGTGTCATAAAGGCTTCAACTTCATGAATGGTTGATCTATGGATGGATTCATAGTTTGAGACATTATTGGGAGGTGATAGAAATGTCAGAGAGTGTTGAAAAGAAAAGTATTGTCTCAGGACCCCCAAGACCAAGTTCTCAGCACAAAGGAGATTTGCCCTAGAAGGATGGTAGACAGAGAATAAGAAACAAAGGCAGGAGATAGAGTCTAGGGAGAAGGGGAAAGGAACAAAGGAAAAGGGGAGGAGTATTTGTCCCAGAGTGGAACAAAGGACTGTCTTTGGATAGAGAGGAGACAGACGTGGCCCATAGGAAAATGGCGGTTTATAAAGGTAAAGGGGGGAAACCTCATGTCAGGATGAGGTGTTTAATTTTAATTGGGCATGTTAATTATGTGAGCCAAAGGGGGGCTTCTGAGGGCTGGACATCAATACTTTGATAACTGGACTTTGGTAGTCAGCCTCAGGAGGAGGATGTGGCCAAATAAGGGACTAGACCTTGGTGGCAAGTTTTAGGAATGTAATCTAACAGTTTAGCAAGGCAGAGGGAATGGGCGCGGGGGGTGGGGGGATGGGGGGGTGGGGTGGGGGTGGGGAGTCTGCCAGAGCCATGTTTGCCATGCTAGCCATGCTAGGTTGGCTAGAGTCCCTTCAAGCGGGGCCTTGGGAAGTTGGTGGCAGGCCTCTGAAGCATGTATCTTGTCCTATGGCCCTTCCTTCCTGTCATCTTCTCTCTCTGCTTCCTGACCATCATGAGATGAGCAACTTCTACCACAGCCCTACTGCTGGAATATTCTGCCTCTTCTGATGAAATAAATAGCTTCTATACTGTCTAACTTAAGTTGCTTTTTTGGAAATAAATGCTTAAACCAAAGTCTAAAGTAACCTCAGCCAACATTGTCTCAAACCCAACTAATTTCCTCCATAACCACAACAATTACCTGAAATTAATTTTTGAGTTCTCAGTCTATTTATTGCAGCTCAATGAGAGCCTGGGTAACCCAATCAGTTCAGTGTAGCTACTTCTTGTCTATACTAAAAATCTGTTTCCAGAATGTTCCCAGGGAACATTCAAAATTATTTCCGTAAATGTTATTTCCTGGGGTAGCTTGTTGAAGTCTCCATCCCATTTCTGGACACTGAAGGTACACAGGGCAAGTGATATTGAGAGAAGGAATATGGTGCTGGTACCCTGAAAGGGGAAGATGAAGCTGATCTCAGGGCTCTTCTCTTTCATCTCCACATTTACATCTCAGTATGGCCACCTTGGGTTCTTAAAGTCATCATTGGTGTTATTTACTTTTGTTGATGCTGTGTCAAAATAGCGAACAGAAACAACTCAACTTGGCTATATTTCAGCTAAAAGCTGGAGAGCATCTAGTCCACTCCAGTGGGGAAGATGTGGCCCCAGGAGCATGAGATGGTTCGTCACATTGCATCCACAGCCAAGAAGCAGAAAGAGATACATACTGGTGGTTGCTTTCTCCTTTTTCACCTAGTCTGTGACCCTAGCATAGGGGATGGTGATGCCCACACTGGACATGAGTCCTCCCATTTCAACTAAACATCTCTCAAAATGTTTTTATAGACAGATCTAGAGACATGTTGTCTAGGAGATCAGGGGTCCCACCATCAAGAGGATTGGTAGGATTTTATTCCCATCATTCCTTCATTACCTCACTGTGTCCTGGGTGCCCTGTACCACCTCAGTGAGTATGGAAAAACTGATAGGGACTGTGATATGGAGAACACTGTGGTAGGTACTGGGTCTTTGGGACAGCCTTGTTGCTCTGTGGAAAACCTCATTTCACCTCGAATTTCAATGAACAAAGGCCTTCATGCTTTGAATTTGGGTTCTTTATTTTTCATTGAACTTGAGGTTTCATTTTCACAGAAAATTCATCTTTTTGTTGCAATGTTTGACGATAATTAGAAGGCACAAAACCAAATGAATGAATCATCACAATATTTTAAATTAAATATTACCAAGTCTGGATGCATGAGAGGGTTTTCATTATTCCGTGACACAATTGGGCAGAGATTTCAATTATGTCTAACAATATTCTCTACTCTCAACATTAAAAAGTGTCCAGGAAATGAAAATAGAATTTTCCGTATTGATGCAATTTTGTGAACAGTCCATCTGCTTATTATAAATACTTGAACTGCATTGATGTCGGTCAACTAGAAGTATTAAAAGAATTTTAGCTTACTGCAAGCAAAACCTAACCATGGTGGACAACTGCATGGCAGGAGTACCAAGCTACTTAAAAATATACAGTTATACAGCTGGCGAGGTGGCTACAAGACAGAGAACCCAAACTTAGATCTTTAGAATCCGTATTAATGGTTCTTACAGCCTACCCATAATTTCAGCCCTAGAAGGTACACACCAAGGATCCCTAGAGCAGGCAAGCTAGTGAGACCAGCCATGTTGGAGAGCTCTGGATTGGGTTGAGAGGCCTTGCCTCACAAACTATAGGATGGAAGAGCAATAGAGGAAGGCCCCCTGTATCAACCTTGAGCTTACACACACACACACACGCACACGCGTGCACACACACACACACACACACACACGCACACGCGTGCACACACATGCACACACACACACGCACACGCGCGCGCACACACACACATACGCACACACACATGCTTGTTTACACTTGTGTAGCCACACACCTGTGAACATGCATACACATACACACCACACAAAAAAGTGCTCGAAAAGAAGAGAAAGGAAATATATAAAAAATATAGGCATATATATATATATATAAAATGTTGGGTTCTCCATTTATTTTAGGGTAACCATCACAAAACTTTAGTGGAAAGCTAACACCTTCAGAAACCCTTAACAAACCAATTCTAAATTCAGAAAAAAAAATTCGCTTTAATTTGTTGGGGGGGGGCGGTCTGATTTGATTGTACCCCTATGTGAATGTTCATGGTTAAAAAGAGCTGTTTTCACTGGCATCATTGGTACTTTCTCTGGATCTCAGGCCTCTTTACCTTACACATCTCCCTATTGCCAAGGGTTCTCTGATGAAGATGCTACTAAGAAATAAGCTGCAGTAGTATCTCAGGGTACCTACTGTCAAGAACTCAACTCCTGAACTTTCTCTTTCTCTTGGGGTTTTAACTCCAGCATTTTAACAGGTTCTCTTGCCAAATGGAACAGGGAGACATTTCTATAAAATGAGCATCAAAGAGTCAAAGCCCGCTCCATGTTCTCTATATTCTCCTGAAAATAACACAATCTTGGAAAACCTATCCAGGTGTCTTAGGGTTTCTATTGATGTGAAGAGATGCCATGACCACGGCAACTCTGATAAAGGAAAAACATTTAATTGAGGTGGCTTTGTTTATCAGAGGTTTAGGTCATTATCATCCTGGTACAAGATGGTGGTGTGCAGGCAGATATGTTGCTGGAGAGGGAGCTGAGAGTGCTACACCTTGCACAGGCCAGAGGGAGTGGTCTGAGATACTGGGCGTGTCTTGAGTGTATATGAGATCTCAAAGCCCTCCTCCACAGGGTCACACTTCTTCCAACAAGACCACGCCTACTCCACCAAAACCACACTTCCTAATGTGCCACTCCCTTTGAGGGCCACTTTCTTTCAAATCACCACTCCAGGGCTAAGAATAGCATAATTCCGAACTTCACTAGAACATTAGCATACTTTGTTTATAATAGTAATAACAATCCACACATACCCAGCACTTAAACCTTAGGCAGTTGACAAACTACTAATTTTATTCTTAGAATACCTATTAGCTCGGCTCCATTATTATGCCTGCTTAAGTGGAGATAATGTGATCTGAATTAATTCTGAAAATTAAAATATTAATTGCAATTGCCCTATTAACATAAATGAAAATATTTTAAAATAAAATTCATTTTTGTTGCATGCTGCTTGTTCATTCACTTAAATGTGGAATTGAATTAGTGTGGTTTACTCAATAAAACTGATTTTGCAGGGAGGATATTTGACAACATAGGTTTTAGACTATTAAAGTTGACTTTTTTAATCTTTTAAAACATGTAGACATTCAGCCCACTAAGAGTTTTCATTGGGTCTTGTTCCATAGATAATTATTGCCTCTTAAGATCACTTACATAACCTACCTAATAAACAGAGTAAGACCAACAAATTCCCAGTATGACACCTTCCCCCACCTACTGGTTCTAGCTCCACTCTCTCCTGTTAATATCTGATATTCTTTGTTGTTTTCCCACTTGGATTATTTTGCTACTGCTCGCTCACCTCCTAGCAGTCTTGTATAAGTTTCTTTGATGTTGCAGAACTTGGGGTCAAACCTTGCATGTGCTGAGCAGGCACTCTGGCATTGCTACACCATTAGTACTCTTTTTATCACTTGCTCTGAGACAGGGTCTCACCAAGTTGGCTAGGCTGGCATTAAATTCATGCTGTAATTCATGAAGGCCTTGAACTTGTAATCCTCCTGCCTCAGAGCCCTGAGTAGCTGTGATAGCAGGCCTGTGCCATTATACCCAGTTTCATACAAATACCTCAATTACTTTAAAAAAAATTTTTTAAGTTACTGTATGTGTGTGTGTGTATGCATGTGAACATGAGCATGCGCATATCACAACATGTGTGTGGAGGCCAGAGGTCAGAGAACAAGTTGCCAAAGTCAATGCTCTTACCATGTGTGTCCTAGAGATCAAACACATATCAGCAGGCTTGATAGTAAGCACCATTACTCACTGAGCCCCGTGTTTCCAGGTCATGGGACTAGGCTTTTCAGAAAATGCCTCCATCACGTGGGAATGCCAATAGTTTTGTACCAGACAAGTTCCAGCCTCCCGAATCCCAGATCAGTTATAACATAGTTTTTTTTTTTTAAAAAAAAATGTAGTCAACATTAAAAATAATTACAGGGCATAAGAAGGACTGGCAAATACTAAAGAATTAAAGCAGGAATCAGATAGGCTAACTTTTTATTATACTGAATGATGAGGATGGTGAAAGGTGCAAAAAAAAAGATTAAATGAAACATAACAATTATAAGTATCCCAAACTGTCTTTATGAAATAGCAAGTAGATGCAGAATTTTTCTATAGTCAGTGTCATCATTCTGATAGGATTGGAGAGGAGGCAAATCTATGCTGAGACTGTGTTGGGAATGGAGAAGAATGCAAAATTATGATTTTATGATGAAGAGTCAATAGCAACTACACAGAGAAGGAGGAATGGTCTTAGAAGTGTTTAAGGAAATGGAGCTAACAGGGTGGAAACGCCTCACCGTCAGGAATTGATCTCTCAAGCGCAGAAGACTTTCAACATCTGCTTTGGAAGATTTGGCTTGGGTATTTTCTTTTATTATAATAAAACACTGAAGGAGTTAAGCATGCCAAGGAGATTGAAAATTGCTAATGCCCTCTGCCTCAATTGAGTGGAAATCTTGAGTTCATGGCTGGCATGAGAATCATAGTCCATCCTCTGAAGGAGCTGGGCTTGTTTTATCTGCACCAAAGTCACCCAGAAGAGAGATGTCCAATAAATCAACTGTTGGCTGGCAAATGCACAAGAAGCCTCATTCTGCCAACTGAGTGCTTTCGATATGGACCAAAATAGAAAGCAACCACTGCCCTTATTGAGTTTATGTTGAAGATGGGGGAGATGGTAAATAAGTAGTAAACACAGAGACAAGTAAACACAACAAAGTTAAAGACTATGTCTTAGGAAGCAAGAGATCCAAGAATGACCCCTAAAGATGAAGGGGAGAAGATGGAGGAAGAGAGAGAAGAAAGAAGAAGAAAGGATGGAGGGGAGGGGAGAAGGAAGTGAGAGGGGAAGGTAAAAGACTGGGCCTAAAAGAATGTATTAGGGATAAACCAGAAACAGGAAGAGTCTCTTTGGAAGTAAGTCAAGACAGGAGCAAGTTTTATTTTAATATATAGGTCTTTATTGTGGGGAATTACTGCAATTTAGGGTCTGGGGAGATGATTCCAGTAAAGTGCTTGCTATGCAAGCATGAAGACCCAAGTTCCAGCCCCCAGGACTCACATAAAAAGCAGAGCATAGGGGTATGTGTTTGTAGTCCCAACACTGGGGGGATGGAAACAGACAGATTCCTGGGGCTTGCTAGCCAGGCAGCCAAAAGGAATAAAGAAGTTCCAGACTTAGTGTGAGACCCTGCCTCAAAACACAAGGTGGAGCACACATGAAGAACAACACCTGAGGTTGACCTATGACTTCATCATGCACACATGTAAACACACCACCTACACAGATATACCCACCTCTCACAACCCCCCCCCCCCATTATTTAAAACTTTCTCTCTCTCTCTCTCTCTCTCTCTCTCTCTCTCATTTTTCAAGACAGTTTCTCTGTGTAGTTTTGGTGCCTGTCCTGGATCTCACTCTGTAGACCAGGCTGGCCTCAAACTCGTAGAGATTTGCCTGGCTCTGCCTCCCACATGCTAGGATTAAAGGCGTGTGCCACCACTGTCCAGCTCTTTCTCTGCTTTTATGTAGACAGCCTTCATATCAACATATACCAGTTTAGGAGCCTCCCCCAGATGGTACTGGAGTCTGTGAATATTTGTGTCTCCATTTAAAACGCTGCAGGATTTGCATGTAGGCTGTAGGCATCATTCTGTGCACTTCAATCATCTCTGGATGACCTCATACCCAATGCAATATAAATGCTGTGCAAATGCTCAGCACACTGTGTTGTTTAGAGCATAATCACAAGAAGAAATAAGCTGTCCATTCCTAGGAAAGGCACTGGTTAGTTTTGACTGTCAACTTGATGCAATGTAGAGTTAATCTGGGAGAGGGAGTCTTAGTCAGGAATCGTGTAGAGGAGACTGGTTTATAGACAGGTCTGAAGGGATTGTCTCCATTGTTTATTGGTGTAGGAATATCCAGCCCACTCTGGGCAGCATCATTCCCTAGGCAGGTGTTCCTGAACTGTGTAAGAAAGCTAACTGAGTATGATGACCTGTGGTCCAACAAGCAATAGCCTCTATGGTTCCTGATGTACTTCTTAGCTATGAAATGAGGCAATGCTGTGTGGGAGAGCAAGCAAGCCTGGCATCAAGTTCCTGCCTTGACTTCCTTCAGTGACAGACTGTGACCTGTAAGCTAAAATAAACCTTTAATGCCCTAAGTTTCTTTGGGTTGAATGTTTTACCACAGCAACAGAAAGACAAATAGAATATGTTCTGGTTATCACGAATAGTGTTGCACCCACCATGGGAATGGGGATGTCTCTTTGACACATTGATTTCATCTCCTCTGGATCTACACCCCGAAGAGGGATTACTTCCTCACTCACATTCGTTCTATTTTTAGTCATTAAAATCACTGAAATTCTGTTTCCCATAGAGGTTCTAGGGCTTTATGATATCACAAATGGCATATAATGTGTCCCTTGTCCATACACCCTGGCCAACTCACATTAACTTCTGTAGCTTTGGTTTGCATTTCCCTGACATTGATGGTGCACAGCTCCTTTTTATCCACGTAGTTGCATTGCTGATGAGTCTTTGTGTGTTTACAACTAACACATCTGGCCTTATGATGCCTGGATAACAAAGTGCAAAGAACTCACCCTCTCACCCAGGAATCATTTATTTAGAATGCACTATCCACACTTATCTAGATGTCATGGGATCTTACGCTTCAAAACTTTGCAAGAACCTGTGGCTAGGCAGGTCATGGGCCCTTGAGGGAGAGCTGACTATGATTAGTCTACTAAATAGAAATAGCTGGTCATTACAATGACTCCCAATGACTTTTCTCTGTACCCAAAGATCAGAATACCTCTCTCATCCCTCATCAGAGAAGCTTCTCTTTGCAGTAGATGACAATTGATGCAAAGACCCTAAACTGGCAAATGAGGAGAGAATGATACACTGTGGAATGTTCAGCCCTAAATGGGATGTCCAAATCATACTCCTCTCCTCAAGGATCAGGGATCACGAAGAAATGGTCAGAAAGATTGAAAGAGCCAGTAGGCAGTAGATAACTTCCAGGAAACTGTTCTCTGGACCCAGCAGGGCACCTTCACATATGAACTTACAATAACTGTAAAAGCACTCACAAGATCTGTATAAACTCAAGCCAGACAAAATCCCAGCATGGGATATACGAGGTGGGTGTGAAGTCCAACCCCCAGGAGAGGAGCTGCTGACATTTGATTTCTGTTGGGAGAAGGAGAGTCAGTTTTCTTTGATTATGTGACCCCTGGTAGGGTGACCACACTCCAGAACAGGCCCCACACCCAAGAGTAATTGTGCAACACAAATTAGACTCAAGAGAGGCCAAAGAAAAGAAAAGAAAGCTGAAAGTTGGGTGGTAGGGAATGGAGTGTAGAGAGGATGGACATAGGAGTGGGAAAAGATGAGTATCATCAAAACGTATTGCCTTCAATTCCCAAAGAATTTGTAGAAATGCTATTTTTAAAAAGAATCATAGTCTTGCTTTGCAAAATCCACATCATCCCCAGTCAAATACACCAGTACCTAAGGTTTCTCCTCCACATCCAAGTGAATCAGCGTCTCACTAATGTATTAGCTTAAACTCTTGAGGAAGAAAGCCTACTTTCTGCATTCATGCTTTGTTTAACTGATAAAAATGGAAAGCACCTCCCCCTCTCTTCTCCAGCCCTGTGTAGTGAATATTTTTATTCATCCCTCTGGTTTCTATTGGGAGCTTAAGTGTCTACCCCAGGTGTTTTAAAGCCAGTCTCCTGGAGAAAGGGGTTGCTATTCATTTACAAATATCTTTCGGAGATTTGCCAGAGAAAAATAGACAGAGGCCAAACATCCTGTAGCACTGAGAAAGGATGGGTGAAGAAAAGGCATGAATTGAAAGCATGGACCCTTGGTTCCCAATCCGGCACCTGTGAGCCTGTGTGTCAGCAGCAAGCACCAAAGTGTGTTAACCAACTAAGCCTGGAAAACCAATACAAGGCACACTCCATAGCTTCACCTCCTGATCCAATGTGCATCCTCTGATGCATGGCAAGGGTCAGGGAAGATTTGCAAAGCATTTACCACGACTGCCACACACCCAAGACAGGAATCTGACGACTTGGATGGGTGGACCCACAGCCTCAAGCATCCTGGAGCATCTCAAGGTGAAACCCATCAATCACCATAAGGAAGCTGCTTTGGTTTCCCTTTGAATTTTACTTTTGCACTCTCTGGAGCAAGCAGATAAATTGAGCTTGTTCTGAGCATTATTTAATAAAGGGACAAGAAAATGTGCCCCGTCTCAAGGCTGTTTAGCACAGAACAGGCAGTCTGCCAGCTTTGGTTCTCAACGACTTTAGTGTGTGGACCATCTGTTATTTGTGGGGAGTAATAGAATCCATTTTTCTGGGGTTTTGTCTCCAGCTGTGTTGTAAGAAATGGCTCTAGTTGACTTTTCTAGCGGCATCACCTTGAAGAAACTGTTCAGCCCTACAACACGTTTCCCCAATTACATTTTTGCACTGAGAGGTCCTGAGACGTCCCCTGACTCTCTAAGACTCCTCACGCTATTTAAATATGTCTCCAGTTTAAATGAACTCCCCCTGGCTTCCTTGAGAGTCAGCTAGAGAAGACTCAGACACGTTAACAATGGTTGTGTACTATTTCCTGCAGTCCTCTTCTCTGATCCCAGCAACATACGTCAATCCCAACAGATAAATGTGGCAGAAAACGGTGTTTGGGAAATGTTCACTCAGACTCCTTAATCAATTGAGAAGTAGTCATCCAAACTTAACCAATTGGGTCTCTGATGCTCTCTGGAAAGATGGGTTCAGAAACTTCCTTCTTGGACTTTATGTTCCCATGCTCTGTAAATAACCAGGAAATCAATCAATGCAGAGACATCAAATTACAATGCTTACCTTTAAGGGAAATGAGGACTAAATTGGGTAAATAAGGAACAATGTTGATAATCTGCCAAGCTTGGGTCAGGGACTACCTCAGAAAATCAGTATTCGGGGGAGGGTTTTGAAGGCTGCCAGTAGGCCAAGAGGGCTCTCCAGGGATCAAGACAGAGGGAACAGTATGCATGGAGGTCCTGGGGGGAGATTATAGCCAGAGTGTTTGGGCTCCTTCCTGGCAAGTATGGCTGATGTTCAGGGAGCCTGGATGTCAGGCAGGAATTGAGCCTAGAGAGCTGGCAGATGTGCTCCAAGATGGGTCTCCAGCCTTGCATCTGAAGCTCACCTTTCACTCCCCACTCCAAACTGTTGACCTTGGAGGAACTTATAAAATTAGGGCAATACAGTTAATATGTATAGCATTGGTCTGCAGTCATATTCTGAAGTGATTGAAGCAAGAGCAAGGAGAAAAGACTGGGAGAAGGCAAAGAGGAGGGAGAGATGAAGGGAGGGAGGAAGGGAGGGAGGAAGGGAGGGTGGGTGGGAGAGAGGGAAGGAGGGAAGGAGGGAGGGAGGGGGAGGGGAAGGGGGGAATCTTGTGGACTTCGACAGTGATGAGGGAAAATGGTGGTGAGGATGGGAGATGGCCAGTGGGTAGAGGTGTTCTGAAGTTATTGTCGTTCTGAGTATATTAAGAAAATTCCAGTAAAATTTTTTCTCATGGGCTGGGTACTGATCAAGTTTCATTTCTCTTGCTGTGATAAAAAAAAAAAAAATACCCTGACAAAAAGCAACTTAATGGAGAAAGGATTTATTTTAGCTCAAATTCCAGGCTGCAGTTTGTCAGAGCGGGGAAGGCCAAGCATTAGGATCTTAAGGGATCTGGTCATATTGCATCCAAATGCACGGCTGGTGCTCGGCTAGTTGCTTCCACTTTTAACAGTCCAGGACTCAAAAAAGAGAATGGTGCTCTCCACTCTAAGACTAGGTCCTTCTAAACCAATGAACCATCAGGAGAGTGTGCCACAGGCATGCTCACAGGTCAACCTGATATAGACACCCCTGTCCCCCACTGAGACCCTCTCCCCAGGTGATCCTAGGTTGTGTCAAGTTGGTAGTTAAAACTAATAAGCACAGGTATGAACTGAGAAAGAGGGTAGAGTGTGGACACAAAGATTCATGCCCAAGTCCCAAGAGCAGAGGATGTCAAATGATTGACATGGAAAAAAATCACTGGGACGGTGGTTAAGGGAAGAGATCACACGTCAACTCTGAATGGAAGACATGTCAGTGCCCAGCGAGTGGAGTGAGGACCAGAACAAACCGAGTCCTGTCAGCTCAGTGACAAAGATCTTTGAGGATGAAGGAGCCGTCACCTGTGTTCTGTCTGGTAAAGAGCCTTGTTGCTTGTTTCAGCCCTGTGGCTACTCAAGCAGCCATCAAGCCCAGAGCACATGGGGTGGGTGGGGAGAGGAGCATTCTTGGGGGTGCTACACAGTGAGGGCACACCACCAGCTCCCCAACAACTAGCCAGGACATACTGCGTATAATTAGCTACAAGACTCCCAATAACATCCATTGTGAATTATTTATTCCACTTTTCCCCCCAGATTTATTTTTGAAAATTATGTATGTTTATAAAAATAACTTCTTGTGTTCTTTTTTTTTTTTTTTTGGTTTTTCGAGACAGGGTTTCTCTGTGTAGCTTTGTGCCTTTCCTGGATCTCGCTCTGTAGAGCGGGCTGGCCTCGAACTCACAAAGATCCGCCTGCCTCTGCCTCCTGAGTGCTAGGATTAAAGTCGTGCGCCGCCATCGCTTTTTTGAGATTATAATTACATCATCCCCCCACTTCCCTTTCCTCCCATATACTCCTCTTTGCTCTTTTTCAAATTCATGGTCTCTCTTTTTTCCCCCGTTTGTTGTTAGATATTTGTATGTGTATACATTTTCAAATACATTCCTAAATATGTACGTATAACTTGCTCAGTCTGTATAATGAGTATGTCTGTGTGGGAGTATGTGTGCTTGACTAAAGCTGAACAAGGAAGCCAGAGGGCACCTAGAGCTGGATTTATAAGAGGTTGTGAACACTTAATGTGGGTGCTGGGAACCAAATTCTGGTCCTCCAAAAAAAATCAGTGCATGCTCTTAGCCACTAAGCCATCTGTCCAATCTTATTTATTTATTGTTTAAAAAAAAAGGCAGATTGTAGAAACAAGAATCTAGGCACAGCTTTGATTCCGTAAGGTACTTGGGCTATGACTGGCAACCTCAAGCAGGAAATGCTTATCTATCTTGGGTATTCCTGATCATCTTGGGTCTTGCAAAGCCATCCAAGCCATGTTGCAGTGTTGATGTGTGGGATAATGTTGTTCACATCAAAGTGTCAATCTCTATGCTTGATGCTAAGAAAGTAAAAAGAAGTGGAGACTTAACCTCTGCCCCACAGAAAGAAAACTGTGGCAAGAAAATAGTTTATAAGATAAGAAGAAGAAATCTTCTTTAATTTATTTTTTGGCAAATGAATGTTTTGCTTGCACACATGTATGTGAACCATGTATATTCAGTGTGTGAGGAGGTCAGGAGAGAGCATTGGGTCCCCTGGAACTGGAGTTACAGACAGTTATGAGCCACCATATGGGTGCTGGGAATTGAACTCAGGACTTCTGCAAAAGCAGCCAGTACTCTTAACCACTGAACTATCTCTCTAGTCCCTGGAAAAAAAAGATATTTAAGCAATGTCCTGGTCTCTGATGATGCTGAATTGTTTCTGGATGAGAGTCATGGGTTTTTACTGGGGATTTCCCATCAAACTCCAGCAAGTTTTCCAGGCATCATTTACAGAGTAATTTCAAAGGTATTTGTCCACAGCACACATGTATGTAAAATTATGCCAAGACTGTCTCACAGCAAACACATGTACATGAAAAGCAGCAGTTAGTCCTGAGGAAGTTGTCCCTTCCCTCCCGTTCCTGATTTAAAGAACAGAAAGAAGGACCCAACACCAGCAATGCCCTCAGAAGGGAAATCATTTAAAATGCATTTGGCAGTGAATTATCAATTGATTATATAACCAGCTAGGATTTTAACCTCTTCTATGTAGCTCACCCTGGCTCTATCTATCACTGAGAAATAAAGAAGCTGTCATCCATAGCCCAAGTGTCTAGAAGAGAGGCCTTTGCATTCTGCTGGGAGAAGCAGGGACCCCCTGGAGCAAGGAGAGCAGGGAAGGTCTTCCCAGCAGGCCAGAAGAAAGAAGATTAACCACAAAAAAAATGGAGAATAGAAGAACTGAGGCTGTCAGAGAAGACAGAATCTCAGCTGGAACTCAATAAGGGACTGGCTGCTGGTGTAGAGCAGACAGGCAGAAAAGAAACCAGACAGAAAGGTTATTTTCCCCAAACACAGTATGTGCCTCACTTCCTTTAATTTTCTTAAGAACCTGCTAGATTGCAAAGCGCTATCTCATTATATACACATTTAACTCCTATGAACTTCAATACACACTCGTGGACAGATAGTGATCCTACCTTGATGGAGTTGCTTTAAACCTTGACTTTCGAATGCACTCTGTTTTTGTTTTTATTTGTTTTGTGTGCATTTGGAGGGCTGTGGATGTGTGTGTGTGCCATGGCACAGGTGTGGAGGTCAGAGGACAACTTGAGGGAGGCTTTTCAATTCCTCTACCACATGAGTCCTGGGGATGAACTCAGGTCATCAGATTGACAGCAAGCACCTTTACCTACTAAGCCACATATCAGCAGGCCTATATTTTGAATGCCTCGGTGCTAGGTGCTATAATCTGATGATGTTACAGCTGATTGAGTGGCCCCCAACATGTAGTCTTTGTGATGACTACATTTTATCATCTACGTTAATTTCTCTTCTTGCCATTGGTATAGAATGGCTAACAACAACTATGCAAGGGAGCTGAGGTCTGTTCTGGCTCAGTTTCAGGAGAATTAGTCCATCATCATGGGAAAGCATGGTGGCTGACAGTCCTATCTGTAGGTATAGGAGCTTGCAGTGTGAATGGTTCACAGTTTTGGTGAGTCGGAAGACAGAGAATGGTGTAATCTGAAGCAGGACCAGGCTGTAACACTCAAAAGCTGCCCCTAGTAGTCTATGTCTGCAGCTAGACACCCTGTCCCAAAGGCTTTACAACCTGTCGAAACAGCATCACCAGCTGGGGTACCAAGGGTTCAAACACACGAGCCTACTGGAATTAGATACACCATATTGTCACCCTATTCATCTTAACTTAAAAATTTGGAAACGTGGGATGGGGATATTTGACTTCAGATGAAAACTCTTTTAGCTCCTTGTGCAGAAGGAGTAATGCGAATCAGGAAGTCACAGTCCAAAAACCTCCATGCACATGTGGCGCAGGATGATGACTATCCAGGGTGCTGAAGTTGTTATGTAATGGAAAGTGGAGGTACCAATAAGACTCTCACTGAACAAACCTAAAATTCTGCTTGCAAGAGAAATCCAACAGGAAGGACATCATAGCCGATGAAGTCAGCTTGCCTAAACCCTATTAAGCTTCCAGAGCTACCTATGAAGTAGCAGAGACTATCCTCTACAAACTAATAAGTTCAATACACTCTGGGATGCAAGAAACCAATTCCAGAAGTGAGAGAGAGCACCAGATAAACCATCAGGTTTTCTTCTTCTTTTTTAAAAGGTTTGTTCTCTTTTGGTGTGTGTGTGTGTGTGTGTGTGTGTGTGTGTGTGTGTGTGTGTGTGTGTGCAGTACCTGTAGAGGCCAGAAGGTGGGGTTAGAGTGTCCAAAAATGGAGTTACAAGAGGTTGTGAGCCACTTGCCATGAGTGCTGGGAACTGAATGCAAGTCCTCTGAAAGAATAGCAAGTGTTCTTGATCGCTGAGCTATCTCTCCAGTCCTAAGTCAGGTTTCCATTGAGCAAGTGTCAAGAGGAAATGAGAGAAGGTAGCATTCACGGTTTCTAAGAAGCTGCCTCACCAGCTAAAGAAAGTAGGAGGACTTTCTTTTCCTTTATTATTTTTCATCCTGATTTTAACAAAATGGCTATAATAAAGTACATTTTGAGGCAATCAGCAAATTTAACAGTGTCTGAGTATTGGTTATGATTATGTAATTATCATTAATGTTTTACAGGCTGTAATTGTATTTCAGTGGAGCCAAAAAGTCGTTCTTTGTTAGATTTATACGGTGTTATTTGGAATAGAATACTGTTTGAAATTTGGTTTAAAACCCCAGAAAGAACTGGAGGAAAGGTTAAGTGATGGACTCTTGCGAGAGGACACTGCTGATCTGATGAAGGTGGTGGCCATTTTGATCAGAAGACCACATTCTACAATACATACCAAATCCTTCCCAAGCTAGAACCACTCTCTTCTTGCTGGGACACTTTTGAGTTTCCTCAGCCACCTCTGAGCAAAACCAGTGAGCACCCTGCTTCCTCCTATAACTGCCATTACACACAGTGGTCTTTGGAGTCACCTTCAATGCCTGGGCTCCTTTCCACACTGACCTGGTTAGCAGAGGTTTGGTATTTCTTCCTGGGAAATGAACCTAATTGATATATTTTCCAGCATGTCACCTCAGTCCTGCAGGAGCCAGAAAAGCAAATTAAAAACTATGTTTCACATTTGGTGGGAGAAGTTAGTTGCATCTGTATTAAAATTAATGAGAGCGGCTGCCCAAGCAGCAAGCTCCAATTTTTCCAGGGAGCCAGAATATCCTATCCACAGTGCCAAGGGAGAAAATGCTTTTGGAGTCAATGACAATGCTCTAAGCTTTTAATAACATTTTGTTTGAAAATGAATAACACAGGCCCTATATGATTTGAATCTCTATATTACATTACTTTGTTTCATTTTGGAGATTATTATTTTATGATCTCTCCCCTTGCACAGCACTTGGTTCTTGCCCAGCAGGCCTCTGAGAGCTTGACAATGGCAAAGGCATTTAAGTCTTTGAGCAACCCTCTGAGGAAGGTACTATAATCACCCCCCCCTTACAGAGGGGAAACTGAGGCACAGGCATGGTAAGTTGCTTGCTCAATGTTGTGCCCTCAATAAGAGGAGTACACAGAATGCAAAATGGGATAGTCCAGTTTGATTCTGAGTTTTAATTCTGCATCAATAGCCTTCCAATGGCTACAACTCTGAAACCATTTTAAAAAAAACATCCACAGTTCAGACTGGTTGAAGAAGAATTGGGCGCAGTCTCCTTCCTAGGCTGCAATGTGTCCCCATCACTCAAATCTCGGGGTGAAAGGAAGGTCTTTGATCTACCAATGATCATTCTCATAGCTTGTACCAAAAGAACAACCACTTTCTGAGTGTATTTAAGTTCTGCTCCACAAGATAGAACCCATACCTAATACCATTATGAGCCAAGGACATGTGACTAAAAAGGTCACAAAGCCCTGTGGGAGAACCTACTGCTATTACTTTGCTAAATGGGCATGATATTACACCGACTCCTGGTGATTTATCCTTACACCCATAGATCAGCGGCATCCCTCAACACTGATCAGAGATGCTTCTATTTGCAGTAGAAGGAAATTAACACAGAGCTGCACAACGGGTCAGTGTGCAGAGAATAAGAGACTGCAGAAAGCTCAGCCCTAAGTGGGACATCTGTATCACCCCCGTCCTCCTGAGGCTCAGAGATCACTGCAGAAGCAGGAGCAGAATGATTGTGAGAGCCAGAGGCCGTGGACAATGACAAGGAAAACAGTGTTTTCTGTGCACAACGGGGCAGATGCACCCAGGAGCTCACAGTAGTTGAGACAACATGCACAAGACTTGTGCAAGCTCAAGATAAAATTCCAGCATAGAAGGGGTTGGGCACAAAGTCCTGCCTCTAGTTGAGGAGCTACAGGCTGGGAGGACGGTTTGGTTTTGCTCATGTTGGCATCACTCCTTTCATAACTTGCCCACCCTTGCCCTCCTCCGTGCTAACCCAGTGAGAGGCTTGGATGCTGGCTTTGTTCATAGCCAGCGGAGGGGGGAAAAAAAGATCACAGGTTGCGGAAGTGGCAAAAGGAGCTGAAATTCCAGCTCTGACTCCTATTAACCAGGTGATCCTTGTCGGTAGCAATGATGCTGTAACAGTGCGTAGTGACAGCCATAATTTATCCAAGGCCCACTGTGTTCTTCGCAGTGTATGGTAAGATGTTTACAACTGGTGCCACCTCCGTCCATCCGGAGCAAACAGCTGGGAAAGAAAAAGCTGTTATTATGCTGCTGTTAAAGATGCAGAAATCTAGGCTCAAAGCTAAGTGGGGTTGAGCCACGCCACCGAGGAGAGAGGGGCTTCCTAGTAACTTGTACCTGTTCCTCCCTACCACCAGGTCACACTCAAACTGCCTCGCTCCCACACTGCCATTGTCTCCTGTGTACAACCCCAATTAAACCTATTAGAAATATTCCACTTGCCACATGCCCCTGAGGGGCCTGTAAAACTCCTTATTAATTCTTATTTAATGTGATACAGCATTTAGCCAAATTCTAGAGTTGCATTCCAATTCTTTCAAGCACAGAGAAATGACTCCAGAGCCCCAGTGCCTCCCCGTCAATGTTCGAATCTGGGAGTTCAGCCAAATTGTGTCCTTGGGGCTGACGGAGAAGGGAAACCAGGAACGCTTGGCTCCTACTTCTTTCTGCAGCAGGCTTATGTGGCCATTCCTCTAAGATATATGTGCACCCTCAGGGAGAGACAAAGAGATGAGAGAGAGAGAGAGACAGACAGACAGACAGACAGACAGACAGACAGACAGACAGAAACACACACACAGAGAGAGACAGAGAGAGAGAGACAGAGAGACAGAGAGACAGACAGAGACAGACAGAGAGAAACACCCACAGAGAGAGAGAGAGAGAGAGAGAGAGAGAGAGAGAGAGAGAGAGAGAGAGAGAGAGACTGAGATACAGAAGGAGACAGAAAGATTAGAGGCAGGAAGGAAGACTAGGCCAAACTTTTATATTTTCCCAAAAATATCATTAACAGAACCCTATCCCTCTCCCAACCACCCACGTTAAATTAGAAGACAGACATGTTGAACACAGGTATAGATATATAGAGACAGAGAATGCAGACAGCTTACCGGGTGCTTTCCTTCACCTCTCTGTCTCCCTTGTGAAAATTTGTTCATCCATTCTAACTCCCATGATAATCCAGATTTACCCAGATCTCACCTCACTCACCATCATTCTGAAGCTCTTTTCTGAGGACCTCTTTTGGGGACTCCCATCTGCTTAATTGATGGCCTCTGGGTTAGAATGCAGCAGACTCTCCAGTAAGGAAGCTCACAATGAAAAAAGTGCACTTCCTGGTCCTGTGCCCTGTATCCTATTTCCTACTTCACGTTATATACGCTTGCTATGTAAGGCTGTGGAGGCTGGAGCCAACCTGTCTAAGAGAGTGCCCTGTCTCCACGTTGCATCTTTTGAGTGAGAAGAGAGAGACATTAATTTCTGGAAGTTGTATGTTCCTCTTATATCCTCAGAAAAAAACCTGAACTCCACTTTATAAAGTCATTGAAGGGACCTAGTTCTCAGCACCACCGCCATTCACACCTCACAATCCCGTGGATGTGTTTGCACCAGTATGATCTCATCATTGATGAATAGAAGTGAGTGATTGGAGACCACACTCTTGGTGCTGGGAGTCAGGAAGGATTCAGGTCCTTGGGAGCATTTCTGAGTGGAGAGACAGAGGGAAGGAGGAAGGGAGGGGAGGAGGGAAGGAGGAAGGAGGAAGGAAGGACTTGAGATCTTCATGCAATAAAGTCTGAAAATGAACCTTCAGACTTGGTCAGCATCGCTGACTGGCCTTGAGAAGAAGCCAACTTGGAGGGGAAAGTTAGCTTTGGGGCATTCCAGAAGGACATGCCGGTCACAGGTAGGACAATTGTGGCAGCTGCCAACATGCACAGCACTCGGAGCTCCAAGCTGCAATGCTTCTGGGCAGCTCATGAGCCCTGGCAGTAGAGCTGGATGTTGATAAAGGAGGCAGCCAGGAGGATAAACAGATGAAGGATGCTCCAAGCCTTACCTTGGCACTGCCTTCTCTCCAGACGCCAGCACATGGAGTGTCTGCCCCTCAGGTGACACGGAGGCTGTTCCCTTGTCCCAGAGGCACATAATATAAACAGACTAAAGGAACACAGTTGCTAGGCACATCTTCTCCCCACTATAATGTGACATTTAACACACGGAGGAACTAAAGTGGATCCTCTTGTTAAAGTGGGAACTGAGAACATACTGTGACCATGCTGCTTGGTTGAAATTCTAGCTCTTGTGATACTTGAAGCCTCTTCAGGTCCTTCCTGTTGTCTTCAGGTACCACACTTTGATTCCCAGATTTCTGGCCTAGGAAAGAGGCCCCGTGTCCTGCCCAGGCATCCATGGGCTCAGAGATGAAGAACCTGGAAAGGCTCCTCACTTTAAGGCATTATCAAAACAGTAAGGGGGCATTCTGGGAAAGGTGATAAGGACAGGCTGTCTCTCTAAGCCCAAGCTTTCTTTTTGTTTAAGATTCTGAAAATGCATGGAATCCAAACAAAATATAAATGCATTTTGTGTTCCAATAACCATACCCAACCGAAACGGGGTCTGTGGGAAGAACAAGTTGCAATTTCCAGGGTCATTATGGGCTTTTGTGTGTTGTTATGATTTTGTGTGCTGTGAAGGCTCCAAACCCAACCAGGGCAGAGTTAAGTATTCTAACATGACATCTTTGCACGCCTCTAAAGCATGACTGTTTATTGTTCTACTAAAGCGTAATGAGCAAGGAACGGGGCTCAAAAAGCAATGGAAGTGATGGATTGATGGCTTAGAAAATAAGCTGTGATTGAAAGCCGGGCTTTTATTTCACACCCCTAATGGAATTTCTCCTACAGTTTCCACAACACTGACTTGAGTGGGTTTGTCACAGATCCGGCATCCCCTCTTGGGGTCACTGTTCTAGTTTGATTCTATTTCTGTGACAAGTACCATGCCTAAACGTCGCTTGGCACAGAAAAGTGTTTATTTATCTTATACTTTTAGATCACAGTCCATCATCGAGGGAAGTCAGGGCAGGAACTCAAGTAAGAACCTGGAGGCAGAAACCATGGAAGATGCTGCTTGCTGGCTCACTCATAGACTTCTGCTCAGCTGGCTTTCTAACACAGCCCAGGACCACTGCCTAGGGGATGGCGCCACCCATAGTGAGCTGGGCTCCCCTGCATCAATTAACAACAGAGACAATCCCCTACAGACGTGTTCACAAAGACAATATGATCGAGGAAACTTCTCAACTGAGGCTTTCCTATGAGATGATCCTAGGTTGTGTCAAGTTTATCATTAAGGTCACACGGGACAGTCGCCTAAATAATGTGAAGACTTTTAGATACTGTCTTCTATGTACAGATTTCTCAGGGATGACACCAAGAGGGAGTTGGTGGACCATATTGCGGTGGGAGGTGGAGGGAGGGTGGACACATAGACATTTAATCTAAGAGCCAAGATTTGATGCCTTATTCTCACTTATAAACCTCTTCACTTCAAAGTCAGTGTCTTTTCACATAAGCAACTTGCATTTGGAGCCAGGTCAGCTGCATCTATACAGGCACAATGATATAGAGAAGCCCGAATCAGGCCCAGCTTGTGGTACCACATGAGGAGGCTCCGCTAATGCTGGGATGCATGCATGAGGCACCACCAGATATCTCAAACTCCTTCTTTTACATCCTTGCACCCCAGAGGTCAATGCGAAGCAGGAGACCTCTCCCCTGACTAGGAATCATGGATGTCCCACCCTCCCTGCCCATGTCTGGCTGAAGGAGGTCTCAGCAGCTTGGTGTGTTTCCACCCCATTTCTTTGTTCCTCTGATTCTCAGAGAATGCCAAGCTGGAGTCTTGGAGCTGAAGGATGAACCCCATTTACTTTCCTGGAACAGTCACAAACAGATCTGCCTTTCCAGCCTGGAGATGTGCTCTCTTTCTGGGCCCCCCTGTGACTCTGGGATGGCAGGGCCATTTCACTATCTGTAAAATGATACATTCACATCTGCCTCTGCTATTTCTCCAAAAGACAGTGAATTGTCTCAGTCGTCGAGAAGGCATGATGGACCATCTTGGACCATCGCTCTCCTCTCAGCCAACATTCAGTTGAAAAAATGTCAAGACTGCCCAATACTTTTTGTGCAGATGGACACAGCAAGCACCAATTCACACACTCTATGACATGCCGTCTGAGCCGGTGTGGATGTTCTGCCTCTGAGACCCATTCATCTCCTCCTGCTTCCCCCATTAGCTGAACATTCTCTACAGCTCCCAGCCATCATGCCCTGAGGTCAGGGAGATGCGTTTTCAATTTCCTTCTGCAAATTGGACTGGGCCATCCTTTTATGGAAATATGAGACAAGGGAAAGATGTGAAACGCCAGTGCAGGACTCTGCTCCTTTTTCACAGGACCTTTGAAAGGAATGGTTCAGATCAAAGACGAAAGCTTGGTGAATCTTAAGAATCAAAGCTTCATGTTGGGTCCTCTGTGGAGAGGAAGGAACAGACTCCACACAATGAGGCTGCCTCAGGCCTTCTGTGACCAATAGCAAACTTGGAGACCTATTGGAGTAGACTCACATTTCTCCCAAGCCCTAACTGAATCGGTCATCAGATCAGTACAGTGTATCTACTTCCTAGCAGTGTGTTCTAGACACCGCAGACAACAAGGGAAGTAAATAAAATTTAAAAAAAAACAACTGAGAATTCACAGTCTAATAAAAATGAAGAACTCTCCCATTCATTAACTATGGTTCATACAACCTAGCGGGGCTGTGAACTGAGACCCAGACTGTATGCTTTGCAGCAGAGCCCACGGTCCTCTGAGCTCATGGCTCTGTTGACTTTGTACTGTATGGCTTACCTCAATACTGCCACAAAAAGGCTGCTTCACACCTAATATCACCTATACATTCCTAAATTAAGGAGGAGCTGGATAAAGGAAAGTGACATCTGGGACAATCCCTTAAAGAGACTTTTAGGAATTTCTTTCAGCAATTTCTACTGACATCTCCAGCGTCAAAGTTAACGAATGAGCTCTCCTGTCTTCAAGGAGCCCACTGGAAAATAGAGGGTATTATCAACAGGAGCGTAAAATGCCGGTCATTAAGGAAGTCAGAAGGCAGTGTGAGCATGCGAGAGTTTCTGCCACAGGTAAGTAAACAGTAGAAGGCTCCTCAGCTGCACGAGCCAATCACAGAAGGAAGTGGCTAGAAGAAACATCCAGGCTACACCTGAGAGAAAAGAAGCTAGGGTCTCTGACAGTGGGGAGAAGAAGGCAATAATTTTCAAATGAATAGACTTTTTAGAGAATTTTTCAGGTGTGACTCCCAGGTGATTTCAAACCCAGTCAAGTTAGCAGTTGTGATCAACCATCACATCATGTAACAAGATGGCTCTACTGTAGTATGTCCAGAAATGGACAGAGCACATCACCCATGCCCTGTAGACCCTTTGCTTAGAGAACTTCCGGGCTCATTGGTGACAACAAAGGTAAACATATCAAACAAGAGAGAGGGAAAATAATTTTATTTAGAAAACAATGGAGAGTTTTATGTGGGGCCCATGCAACCAGCACAGCAGGCCTCTAGCCCAGGGCATGGGGTCATCCAGGGGCTTGTAGATAAACTGCAGCTGGGTCTTCACTGGTTCCTGATTCTTGCTCTCAAGAACTATCCTCAACCCGATATTAAACACTTTCTTTTGATGTAGCACCAAAACATTGAACTTTATCCACGTTAGTGGCTCATTCCTTTTCACCACAGGCTTCCTTCAAACTTATGAGGAAGAGGATTTGGTAGACTCCATCATGCTCACTATCATATCCCACTAATGGATGTAGAATCCTTTTTGGCAGTTTCTTTGACTATAATCCTTTGTCTGAAATACCCCACTTGTGGAATGAGAAGATGAGTGGATAAAGAAATGTGGTCTGTACACATAGTGGGGTTTTATTTAGCCATAAAAAACAGAAATCACACTGATTGGGAGAAAGTGGATGGAACTGGTGATTACTGTGTTAAGCAAAGAAAGCCAGACTCAGAAAGATAAAAATCACATATATCTACTCGTATGTGGGACCTAGAAAAAATAAAGGACATGATGGTAGAGGGGAAGTTTTAGGGAAGAAGAGGAGGGTTAGGGGAGTGTTCAAGAGAGAGAGAAAGCAGTGGGTTAAATATAATAAAATTGAATTATGAAATTGTGACAATTATGACATTGTTACAATGAGACATGTTACATTCTACAATAATATACATCAACAATAAAAAAAGAAAGTTAATTTAAAAAAAGAGTTGAGAGATAGAGCAGAGAGATAGCTCAGTGGTTAAGAGTAATTGCTGCTCTTCTAGAAGATCTGAGTTCAGTTCTCAGCAACCATGTTGGGCAGCTCACAACCGCCTGCAACTCTAGCTTCAGGAGATCCAATACCCTCTTCTTGTTTCCATGTGCAGTTGCACACACAAGCACCTTCTCACACAGAGACACCGCATGCACACTTAATTAAAAATAAAATGAATTCGGGCTGCAGGAATGGCTCAGTGATTAAGAGCTCCCGCTGCTCTTAGAGAGGACCTGGGTTCAATTCTCATCACCCAGGTGGCAGCTCACAACCATCTGTAACTCCAGTTGCAGAGGATCCTATGCCCTCTTCTGGCTTCTGTAGGTACTGTACACACATAATGCATAGACATATATTCAGGAAAAGCATCCATATAGATAAAATAAAAATAAGTAAATCTTTTAAAAATAATACATCTTCATTTAAAAGGAGTTGAGAGATGTGAGTACACAAACTGCCTCCTCTAAGTAACTGCCAGCATCTCTTATCTTACTAAGGGGAGCAGGCATTGGGTTCTCTGGGCAGAACCATGTTCCTGATCTGGACTAGCTTCACTAGCTTCTAAGGTCCATGTGGTACCTGTTTCATAATTCTTTCCTAATTATGCAGAGAGTCTTTGCCCAGCAGATATGATTTCCAAAGTCAACACTCATATTCCATTTCCATTTTCTGTCTCCTGAAGTTTCTATTCCTCACAGTCCCTGTGGCACAGTATCAATCCTGACACACCTTTCTCGTCTTTTGTAGCTAGAGCTTGATGCTAGCGAGTCTCTGAACATTTTGAGAGGTGGGCCTGACACCTACAGGAGCCACATCTCACTCCAGACACTTGACTTTTCCATGGAAATGGGACTGGAGTGGCATCTGATGACCTCAGACACAGCTCTCCCAAATGCTACAGGCTTTTCACAGCTCCTGAGAACTGAGATGAAGCCAGTCATGGCTGGCAAGAAAATTACAAAAGAGATTGGATGGCTGTGGTGAGCTGTGTGTGACATGAGGTGCCTCCAAAGATGTTCCTTGTAGCTCATGTCGGTTCACACAGCAGATGCTGCAGACCCTACTCAGTGATGGACAGGTCGCAAGGAATGCGATCAGCAAGGCGCCATGTGTGACACCGGAGCTTCCAGAGACTCCCAGATGATTTGGTTCAGGCACTGCTGACTTTACTCAGTGGCTAACAGCTCATCCAGGTAGTGAAATCCCCTTCCCTCTGCCCAGAGCTCTGTGGTTACACATGAGTGTTCCTCCAGATAAAGGCTTTGGCCATTCTTCATGTAATTCACCATGGTCGCATCTCACTGGGCAGAGGAGGGTGATTCTCTATCCTTGGCAATATCCAACAGTGGAAAATGCACCACAGAATATACATATATTCATTTATTCTTAAAAGTTTTTTTTTAATTTCTAAATTGTTTATGTGTATCTGTGGGTTTGTGCAATTGAGTGCAGTGTTCACTGAGGCCAGAAGAGGGCGGCAGATCCCTGGAACTGGAGTTACAGGCAGGTGTGAACAGCCCAATATGGATGCTGGGAACCAAATCTGGTTCCTCTGCAAGAGGAGTATATGTGGTTAACTGACAAGGCATCTCTCCAGCCCCATAAAAGCATTTATTTAACCCTCAATTCTGTGTCAATCACAGATGCTACTGTTCCGAATATAAGATTTTAGCCAAGGTATTTAGAGTAATTTAAGAAAAGACCTCCAAGGAATCAAAGAGCTCAAATTCTGTTAACATCTTTAATTTTTGACTGGTAATTTAAAGGCCCCTGTATGCTGATGTAAATATATCTACAATGGCTTCCCATTGTGTTGGAGTTTGGGGGAGTTGATTCTTTCTTCTCTAATAGACCTTATGAAGAAATAGTTGTATCCAAATTAAAGCTCACTTGTGGTACTTAGGATATTCCAAGCAGGATTTTGGTGAGATTCACTCATTTCTGTTATAAAAAAAAAAAAAAAAAAGTTCAGTGTGTACAGATTCTTAGCCATGGAAGTACTTGGCTCTCCAGTCTAATTTCTGCAATTGAGTGACTGTTCACCACAGAAAAGTCACACACCCTCAGCCTTTACACTAGGTATTCCACTCACAAAATTGCCTGTTCTCTCAAAGCAAAAACTAGCCCTGATGTTTTCAGCAGATGGAGAGCTGGGCAATGTTGGTCCTGGTGAACTCTGGTTCTCTAGCCTCTAGAGATCTTCTGCTGCCTGCTGAAGTCATGCCAGTCTCTATCTGATCCCAACAGCTGCCTGAGACTTCTGTTCAGGACCCGGTATTGATTCCACCTATCCTAGTTTATGTTCTATGAATGATCAACAATGACTTGGGGAGGAAAGGGTTCATTTGGCCCATAGGTTAGTACATTATGAAGCGAAGTCAGGGCAGGAACTTGGAGGCAGGAACTGAAGCAGAGGCCATGGAAGAACACTGCTTACTGGCTTTCTCTCCATGGCTTGCTCAGGCTGCTTTCTTACAGCACCCAGCCCCACTTTGCCAGAGGTGGCACCACCCACAGTAGGGTGGACCCTCCCACATTAATCTTTAATCCAGAAAATGCCACAGTTCATAAAACACCATGACCAAAGCAACTTGTATAAGAAAAAGTTTACTTTGGGCTTATGGTTCCAGAGGGAGGAATATGGAGTCCACCATAGTGGGGAGGCTTGGCAGCCAGGGGAAGGAGAAGAAAGCTGGGAGGCCGCTTTATCAACTCCCATTATCAACTGTAAGCATTAAGCAGAGAGAAAGCAATTCAGACATGGGGCAAGACTATAAATTCCCAAAGTCCACCCCCAATGACACACCTTCTCCACCAACACCACACTTCCTAAACCTCCCCAAACTGCCCCACCAACTGAAGACCAAGCTTTCAAATATCTGAGCCTATGGGAGACTCCACAGAGTCTCAAACCCGCACATCATCTCTACTGCTAACTCCTTCTGGATTAAAAATGTGCTTAAATGGTGCTCTGTACTTGGTAATCCAGGTGAGAACTTGCCACCACTCTTCTGGCTACCAGCAAACAGTGAGTGTAGTGGGCTCCATACCCCCATACCCAATTATCTGGTTACTCCTTGGATTCCATGGAGCTTGGCTTCAAATCCCCAAGACGACAACAATTCTCTTCAGAGGAAAATCCCTTAGGTTGACTGAATTTAGTATAACACATTGGACCAAAGAAAAATAAAACAGAGAAAGACAGGATTCACAAAGCTGAAAGCTCCCAGAAGCAGAATGAACTCTGACAACTCAACCAGAGATGTCAGATGGCATTTACAAACACCGAAGTAAGGCAGAGAAAGCAACCTAATTGGCTACAGTCTATTCAATCAGCCAGTCGGTCAGCTATGGCTTAATTAGTCAACGGCTTAAAGGACCAACCTACCAATCTCATGGACGGTGATTAAAGTTAATATTGGTTTGGTCTTCTGGGGCCAGTGAAGGGAGCCTGGTCCAAATAAATACCCCTTTACAAAGCATTATTTAATGTGCCTTAGACTATCAGGCGAGTGTCCTCTCTGTGGGGACCGGAGCATACTGGCCCAGTGCAGATGTAATTACACTGTGCAATGTTCATAAAGTCAGTTCTGCTCTTCTGAACTCCCTTCAGAGTCTGATAAACTCCAAACACCATCTGTAAAGGCTGGGGTTCAAATTCTAGTGAGGCTTTCGGTGCCTCTCCATAGCTGACTCAATAAGCATGCTTAGTCCTTTGGCTCAGTGGTTAGCGTCCGAACGCCAGTGGCTAGAGAGCAGGGACAATTGACAGAGCTGATAACAGCCTATGGGAGACACCTGAGTCCCTTAGCAAAGGAGGGCCAAGAGGTAGTGAAGAGGTCGATGTGTGCTAATCCCAGATAGAGAATTCCTGGGAGGGCTCCCCCCTGCTGGTGCTATGCCACAACTGGGAAACATTTACCCTTATGGGCTCCCATTGAGGGCTGCTGTTTCTAGACCCTGCCCTATTCTTTCCTTGCTGGGATATACCTGTATCTCAAGAGCACCCCTGGTGGCATGGACAAATGAGTCTGTTAACTCTACAGAGTCTCCCCATTTCCTGTCCCCCAGACTCTTTGCTCTGCAAATGCACCTGCAGCCCTTGGGGTCCATGTTGGGGAGTTCCTTTGCTGTCTTGCTGTCACTCAGATCCTTCTCTGTGGCTGAGAAGGCAGGAAGTTGTCAATCACAAAATGTCCCTTGGCAAAAAGACTCTGATTCTGTTGTTACCCTTCAACTGTCTCTCAATTTGACATTAAAACATGGTTTTACTCGATATTTTCAACCCATCTAACCACAATATATAGCAACAGACACTATTAGTTCATTGTCACCATCATTGTGCATTTTAAAATAGATTTATTGTAGTTTTAAACAAACAATGGTAAAGCTTATTTTCTGATGTAGTTTTCATTGGACACTACTGATCCTTGGTACTTGGTCCTCAGTAGACCCTTAGGTGATCACTGGACACATTCACACATCTTTCAGATAGGATTTCCCATTTCTCCTCACAAAGAAATACCAAGAATATCTGTTTGTTAATACTCCACACTTTCTATTATTGAAAAACACAATCAAAATATATTGTATGAAAAATTTTTAAAAAAAGAAAAAATAAGTGAAAAAATTGTCTACTTATTCCTATAGAATGTTTTATAGCCTGTTTTCACAAATAAGATATAAAAAGACATTTATCTCTCCATAAGTTCAGCCTCCCATGCATTTTTCTCCTTTCCACAGCTGTAATTAGTGTAAAGAGTACACAAATGTCCCCATTCTCTGTTCTAAAACACATACTGTTAGTATGTTAGCATGCTCTGGCTTTGGAATAATCCTTTTTTTTTTCTATTTTAAGCATTAGAAACAGTGACAACTTGTGACCAAATAAATGTGACATTTAGAGTTCGACAACACATATCTTTCTCCAATATAGGTTGTCACACCCCTGAGAAATCCATTCAGGTAGGGTTCCAAGAGCAAAGATAGGTGATCCTCAGTTCAATCTTTTCTAAATAAATTGTCTGCCACCTGTGCACCAGTGGACAGAGTGAGCCTCATGAGACTTACTAAACTGCCCTATATCTGGTGTGGTCATTGTACACTGGAGAGTTAAGATGCCCTGCCCAGAATTGCTCTCTCCCAACAGTACTTGGTCTCCCTGGGCTGTGCATGCTCCAGATTTGGCAAACTCAGAGTGATGGTCAAGGCACCATCAGGACCTTGTTCAGTAGAGTAATGATACTGTGAGAGCTGAATTTCTGACCTATGAGTAAGAAGGGAAGGATGGGTGTGGAGACTACATCAAAACTGAGGTTAATTTAGAATGAATCATGCTGGAAGGTACTTTTTCATCCAGTGCTCAAGTTGTATGGCTCAACTACACCTATAGATACCCATAGAATCCAATCAGTGAGTCAGAGATATTTGCACATCCATGTTTACTGAAGCACCGTCAATAACAGCTGAGTTATAGAGTGACCCTCGGTGTCTGTCAACAAATAAAAAAAAAAAAGTGCTATACATCCACAGTGGAATATTACTCAGCCACAAAGAAGGGGGAAATATTGTTTGTGGGGAAACTGATGCAACTGTAGATTTTCTTCATAAAATTAGGCCAGATTCACATGTTTCTTTTATTTGTGGATCCTAGATTTTACATTGATATTAAAATCTTGTGTGTATAGGACCTGGAAGTAGATGTGAAGCTTTCTAAGACTAAGAAGAACTAAGGAGTGAAGGGATGAGGATAGTGGGGGCAACCTGAGAGAACTTGATTACAGTACTTTTATTTTAGTAACAAATAGAAAAAGGAGAAGAAAATCTGTGCAAATATATTACTCTAACAGAACCATTGGCCAGCACTACTAATTGATGTCCAAGCCACACTACAGTCAACAGAATGACAGGTAGACTCTTTTCCATTGTATTTGAGACCTTTACAAAGACAAACTGAATTATTTTTCCATAAACAAACCTCTAATAAAGTTAAAAAACATAATTGCAAGCATAGTATTTGATTGCTGTAAGACAGAATCAGAAATTGGACATTGGCTCTTAACTCTTAACCATCAGTAACTTCAGTTCCAGGAGATCTGGTACCCCCAGCTGGCCCCCATTGACACTGCACACACACACACACACACACACACACACACAAGAGAAACCTAATTTTAATTATTTTAAGCTTTAAAACCAAAGGTTTTATTCCCTCTTCTTGAGATGAATTTCTCAAAGTTACAAAATTATTATTGTGTTTTTAATCTCTGCCTGTCTGAACTTTTATAGCCCCTAATTTCAGAAACGTGAGTTGCTTAATTTAACTTAGTCATGAAGCTGTTACCAGTGCCCCAATTTTACACTGCTTCAATTATCAAATTTTGGAAAGAAAAAAAAAAAAAACCAAGAAGCTATGGAAAAGCTTAACTTGATAACACTTCTCCTGTAACGTATAGGGTGGAACTTGAAGTTAACTGGACTATTTTCTATTTCTTTGTTAGTCTACCCAACAGTCAAAAATATATCTTCCAGGGCCATTTAGATTTCTACAAAATATTTTTAAAGATATATTTTTCATTTGTGTGTGTGTGTGTGTGTGTGTGTGTGTGTGTGTGTGTGTGTGTGTG
>CABHPR010158086.1:14347-31466 GCA_902168415.1 Peromyscus melanophrys | reverse complement strand
GTGTGTGTGTGTGTGTGTGTGTGTGTGTGTGTGTGTGTGTGTGTGTGCATGCGTGCGCGCCCTCAGAGGCCAGAGACATTTGATCCTCTGGACCTGGAGTTACAGAAGGTTTTGAACCACCTCATATGAGTGCTGAGAACTAAACTTGGATTCTCTGGAAGAAAAAAAAAAATTGTGCTATTAACCATTGAGCCACCTCTCTAGGCCCTACAAAGTATTTCAATAGGTGAAATTTTAGTAGCTGTTCCAAAAGATTTTAGGCACAAAACATACAATATTTATTTTTTTAAAACCCCTTGGTAAATTATGACATGTTCATATGCTCCCAAATCATCATATGGTCAAAGCTATTCTCTTTTGTTTCTGAGTTAGGGTCTCACTATTTAGAGACCAGGCTGGCCTCAAACTCACAAAGATCTACCTTTCTCTTCTTCCCAGGGGTTGAGATTAGAAGTGTGCACTACCACCACTCCCAACAAGATATTTCTTACATAAATCTACCCTGAAAGATCACTCACGTCCCACTAACGGCCCTCCTGGCTCCTCCATGCCGAGGCAACATGGATTCAGTTCTGTCACTATGGTGACAGTAGTGGGAAGTTCCATGAAAATTTCATTACCATGCTCTCAGGCCTCCAAAGAATGAATATTCCCATTATCTACAGACTCACACGGTACCCAGCAGCTCCAGAGACTTCTCCTTAGAGAATAACCCCGGGTACAGCCTGAATGATGGATGGTGATGAATGCTGAATGAGAAGATGTGGTACCTGAGTGAGCCCCCATGCATTCTGGGAAACCTGAAAGGAGATGATACAGTATCATGAAAGGTGATGATTTTACCCATGATTCATTCCAATTAGTTAGAATGAGAATCAGACCTGAAGAGCCTGTGAGCAGAGCGTAAGAGACTTAGACCTCAGCTAGGAACTTGGTCTTCAAATATACCTGGAACTTGACTGTTTCAAGTAAACTGTCTATGAAAGCCAAGTAGAACACAAGCTCAGCCAATCAGAATCCATCTTATATGATAGAACTAGCCACTTTGCAATGGGACAGACATAGTAACTGCTAGGCCAGTCATTCAATTTATTGCTTATTCTTACACATTTTTTTCCATTAAATAGCTGCCTCTCAGGTTTTATTGTCAAGGCACAAAGTCTCTGGGCTGGTGTTCCCCAGCACATGAATTTCCTCTTCCTTTCCAATTTGCTCTATCTTTATTTATTAAAGTTCATATTGATTTTTATTGAGAACTCATATGATGTAGTCTGATGACAGTTCCCCCTCCCCCATCTCCTTCCAGATCCTCCACACCTCCCCACCAAACCAACTTTGTGCCTTCTTTTTCTCTCATTAGGACACAAACAGGCAAACAAAAAGGCAAACTAACCAAATTTAAAAAAAATAAGTGAAAAGGCACAAGAAACATATGCACGCAGAGACACAAAACCAAAACCCAAGAAAACACAAAACTGTAAACCATAATATACAAGAAAGACTTGTAAAACTAAAATAATAATAATAATAATAATAATAATAATAATAATAATAATAATAATAATAATAATAAAGTGTTTTGCATGGGATCTACCCTTAAGTGTGGTTTATATACCCAGAGAGACTCCATCGGAGAAAACTAATTTTTCCTTCGAAAATGATTATCAATTGAAGATAGCGTCTTTTTTTTTGTTGCCCCAGACACCAGCCTCCAGCAGCACAGAGCTCAAAGAGAATCCATGGAGTTGGCACACTATGACTTTTTATCTGAGGAGGTTAGGGGAAAAAGACACTCTCACTCTCTCTTGATGATCTCCTTCTTTATTCCTCTTCTGTATTCTCCGTTATTTATTTTCCTGGTGACTTCCTTCTCTCATTCTTGATGTTTTCCTTCTAACTCATTTTAACACTATCTTTATTCTTTCCCTTACAGCTTATATACCCCAGCAAAATCTTTCAGGCAGTATAAAAATTGCAATGTGGTTACATTCTGTTTTTCAAGTGAATGACTACAACAACTACAATTAAAAAATTAGCATGTTTTCCATATCCATTACATGACTAAACATTTTATGTATTGCAGGTAAAAAAAAAAAAAGAACAAATTATCCTCAAGAACCCGCATACATGCATACCCAAGCAACTTGTTATAGATTAACAGAGTGTAAGCAAGCAAGGTATTTTTCTCAGCCAGGTTTTTTACTGGCAGGCTGCATTTTACAGTTGCAAAGAAGGGACCAATCACTTTATTATGTATCTTGGATAGTAATCTTATAAGGAATCTTAAAGAAATCATAAACTTAAACTTTTATACATGAAAAACAATCAGTCAGCTCTACTTTAAATCTTTAGGGTACATACCCACTCATTAATAGTTTTTTATATCAGGAGATTGAAGGCAGAAATGGATATAAGGAATTAATCATCACCTTTGGTCATCAACCAATCCTAGCATGAAAGGTGTGTCACCTAATAATAACTGGGCTGCTTTGTTCTTGTTCCCTGACCTTAATGAGTTCCACATTCAACTATGTGCCTTTCTAAAACTTTAGATTGTCTTTTTGGGGTTTTCACATCAAAGCTATTTAACAAAAACATCTAGTCTAGCCTTAAGTTATTTTCAAAGCTTTGATTCATCTATGATGAACTCTGAAACCTGTGAACACATCTCCCAACATTAAGATTAAAAGAATTCAAGTCAGCTTGGCTCCTGGGACTCAACTGTTTTTCTTAATTATTAACCTAAGCCACAGTTTATATAGTTCCTCAGTAGAAACTCTCATGTGTTCTAGCTGTGTGACACTTCCTTGTTTTATTTTTTTTATCATCAAAACTCTATTTAAACTAGCATTATTATTATCAGTTAAAAGTACAGCTTAGGAAGAAATCATCTTCATAATAAATCCAGGGGTTAAAAAATACCTAGTAGGACAGGATGTTTCCATGAGATAAACACACTACATTACAGGCAGTGGGGATCTCCCTACACCCATTCACACTCATCCATCAGGGATTTACCTCCTGATAGGCTGACACTCTGAAGTCAGCTGCCATCTGCTGATCCTCTGACACAACCACTGATAGCTTCCGGGTTTGGGGAGGGGAAACTCATGTCTACTTCCCCCTTTCAGTGCTAGGATCCCATTTGGTTTGAACCTATAGCAGGCCCTGTGCATGCAGCCACCATCTCTGAGTTCATATGTGAGTCAGTCCTGCTGTGTCTGGAAGACACTGTTTCCTTGGTGTTATCCATCCCCTCTGGCTGTTACAATTTTTCCACCTCCTCTTCTGCATAGCTCCTGGGGCCCTGAGGGAAGGGGTTTGATGAAGACATACCATTTAAGAATGGGTGTTCCAAGATCTCAGACTGACTCTCCCTGTATTGTCCAGTGGTGGATGTGTGTGTGTGTGCACATGATGTGTATGACGTGTGTGTGAATGCAGACACACATTGCCACAGCATGCGGTGGAGTTCAGAAGATAGCCTTGAATATCAGACCTTATCCTCTACCTTGTTTGAGGCAGGCTCTATTATTGCTCACTGTTACAAACTCCTGAGTCACTGGCTCACAAGCTTCCAGGGAGTCTTCTGACTCCCATCTTCCCATAAGAGGGTTTATAGACATGCACTACTGCATCCAGTTTTAGGTGCATTCTAAGGCTCCAAACTCAGCTCATCAGGCTTGTGCAGTGAGTGTGTCCACCTAATGAGCCATCCCCCAACCCTATGAACTGCTTTGTAAGTAGAGTCTCCAAAGGTTCATTGCATCCCAGATGTTTTTTACAAGGTACCATCAGTAGCATAGCAATTGTGGGCTCACATTTTTGTACCTGACAATGAAGAGTGTTGTCAGAGCTGAGATGCTAAAATTGGAAAAGAGAACATCATTATATGGGATTTTTTCCCCTGGCCATCTGTCTCCTTTGTGTCCTCAAAACTGAACCATTTCTCAAGCCAGCTACACTCAGTCAGGCTCTGGGTCTAACTGGCTAAGGTGAAGATGGAGACCTGGGAGATGAGACATTTGAGGTACATTGGTGGTCCTAAATCTACAGCAGCTCAAAGAAGGACTTGGGAATAAGAAATAATCAGACCTCATCTACAAAGAGACATTGACCCACAATTGATCCAATTACACTTCATTGTTATTGTCACTTTGGTTTGTTGCATTTATTGGGTAGAAAACACAGAGCTGGCAGGAAAGCATTATGAGCTGCACCAGTTAGGATGCACAACTCATCAAAGAACCCAGAGGTGTCATGTATAACAACAAGGAATCAAGTGCTTATTGATCAGTATAAATGCTATTTTCTAGCCTCTTCACTGCCTACACTTCCTTCCAATATGACTATTTTAATAATATTCTCTCTTGGTGTAAGACTGCCAAGTCTTGTATAGGGATGCTTGGCCCGCTCCTCTGAGCTCCTTTTCAATCTGTAAAGGCTCTCCATTCTCAATACATATCTCACAAACAGAAGACCTTGTCCCATCGGCAGATTTTACATGGGCATCTGTCTCCTTTGCATCCTTGAATTGTCCATTTCTCATTGCTGCTTCCTATATTGACCACAATACATCATAGAAGAGCCTCAGGGTCTATAGTTGTACTCAAATTTTACCTGTAGACGAGGAACTCCAGCCTGTCTGTGGCTGAGCATTTTTCTTCTGAACAGATAGGGCAAGCATTTAATGATCAAATCAATTTCCTGCCAAGAACAAGACCTAGAAGAGGACAGAGATGAAAGCTGGTGGAATCAACAAGACCTTATTCTCACCAGCTACACGGATTCTGAGCTCTCCCTTCTCCGTGTAGAATTTAGCTATTTCAATATATCTTCTGCAAAAGGGAATCAAAATATCATTAACATGTGCCTCCCAGACACAGCATCTCTGAAGTATCATGTTGCTTAACTCATGTTTAAGCAGTAGTCATGTTAGTGAGACTTTACGGGTGTAGCTCCTGACTTTACTAGGAGACACAATCACATATAAACCTCCCTATTCCTCTGGCTCTTATAATCTTTCCACCCTCCTCATCCACAATGTTCCCTAAACCTTGGGTGTGGTTGTGTTTTGTAGCTCTATCTGTCTAGACTGGACTCTACAACTCTGCATTTTGATTGGTTGGAGTTTTCTGTAGTGGTCTCTGTCTGTTACCAAGAGAAGTTTTCTTGATGAGCAGTGAGGACGACACTTATTTGTGGGTATAAGGATAATAATGGACATGCTAACATGGAGAGAGGAAAGTCCAGGAGGCCTCAACCCTAAACAAAGAACTAAGGAATGCTGGGAGTAGGAGAAATAGTCTTCCCCAGGGAAGACATACCAATTGGTTATCCAATGGTAAACTGTCAGCCCTGAAAACATACATACAAATAACATTATACAGCCTGAACCGGTTGTATTTATATATGTATATACATGCACACATATGCATGTAACAATTAATGAAGAAGCCATGAATTTGAAAGAGAGAAAGAAGTGTGTGGGAGGGGCATATGGGACAATTTGGAAGGAGAAAAGGAAAGGGTTAAATGATGTAATTATAATCTCAAAATCAAAAGAAATAATTAAAAAATTTTTGCATATCATTTCTTAAGTAATGTAAGGTATTCTGGAAAGCACCATGCCCAGAATATAGGACAGAGATCATAACTCATCTACATTATGTTTATTACTAAAATAGCCACATTATCTAAGTGGTTATAACAGAAGAGTACTGTAGTTTTAATTTTTAAAAAATTTTCAGTGGCAAAATAAGCATAGTGTAACGCTTGCCATTATATTGATATTAACATCCACTTTGTGGTGTGAGGGTCTCTTTGCATGATGAACTATCCTCCTGAAGTGCAAAAATAATTCATTTTCCTCCCCAAGGGGACATCAAGGGATGCGGCCAACATTCCCAGAAGGAACAGTGCAAGACCTTGTCAAGATTTTCTAAAACCGTCAGTGCTGAATGCCAGTTGCTGACCTTCAGCAGTCAAAGTTCCAGGGGGAGAAGGGGAGATGAAGAGCCAGGAGCTCCTTCCTGGGTGGATCAAGGAAATATCTCTGGCATCCTGAACCCAGACATTCGGCACCAAGCCATGTCCTTGCCCGTGTTGGTGCAGAGACAGCTTATCCTAGCATGCATACCAGAGTATCCTGTGTATAACACACACACACACACACACACACACACACACACACACACACACACACGCGTGCGCGCGCATTTTGGTCAATGACATCTCAAGGAGGTTTAAGTTTATTGCAAATGGCGACATGAAGGTTGAGACAGGAATGAAGGGGCACCAGGAGATGTATTGAGAGGACATGGGTGTAGTTCCTAAAGAGTTGACAAAGAGAAGCTATGTCTGAGATACATGAACTTACCCTGCTGTGAATGGAAGCCACAGACAAAATATACATCAAGATAGAATTTAAAGCCCACCCCCTAGGAGGAAACATTTGCCTGGTACTGTACATCTGGCCAAAAGCCTGTGTCTGGGGGCCTCACAGGCCTCTGGGGTGAGCCTACTATTATTATTTTGCTAAATGAACATAGTATCAACTGCCCTCTACATTCATATCTTTCTAACCACAAATCAGTGCAGCTCTCAGACCTCATCAGAGAAGTTGCTTTGTACGGTGGACGTTGGTTAGTACAGAAACTCACAACTGGTCAAAGTGTAGAGAGTAAATGTCAGTGGAGAGCTCGCCTACAAACTGGGCGTCCATACCACACCCAACCCCTACCCATCCCCATCCCCAAGGTTCAGGGACTATCATGGAAGAAGAGAGCAGAAAAGCTGTGGGAGCTAGAGGTTGGAGATGACTGTGGTGAAATGGTACCTTCTGGATATGGCAGGACCTATGTGCACGAACTCACAGCAGCTATGGTTGCCTACACAAGATCAAGGCTATCCACATTCTATCATGGAGTGAAAAGGGGTTCATGCGCCTCCGCCCTTAACTCAACTGAGCAGCTATAGACATTGATCGTTCCCAGGGAATGGAGAGTCAGTTTTCTTTAAGGGGGCTCCGGGTAGATCAGTCATGCTTCAGTGGGTGACCCCCACACCCAGGAGTACAAGGACAAAAGTACAAGTTTATTTAGTGAGCTATTAAGTAAAGAAAAAAGAGAAAAGAGGACCCATAGGTGTGGGGAGTTGGGAGAGTTAGGGTGGATGTGGGAGGAGCTGGGAGGAAGAGTGAGAGATGAATATGATTAAAATGTATTGTATAAAACTCTCAAAGAATTAATGAAAGGCCATAATTTAAAAGGCACATCAAAATCTTTTTTGCATATTTTGTACTGTTTTAAAGAAAGAAAAGGATCCAAGGTATACTAAAGAATTGAGTGCACTGAATGTAGTTTGAAGGTCTCTGGATGGCACTGTTTGGAGGGGTGCCACCTTTATGGGTAGAGCATAGTGGTTAGTCTTCAGCCCATGGCATAGTACTTTCTCTTTGGTCTCTTGGCTATGAGAAGAACAATTTTGTTTTGGGTTTTTTGTGTTGTTGTTGTTGCTTTAGCTAAAGATCCTTGTCCTTACCACCTGGCATGCCCATCCACATTCCAAAGCAATGGGTGCACCTTCTTGTGGGCCTAATAAACCCTTCCCCTCTATAAGCTGATTCCCTCAGATATGCCATTATAGTGGCGGAAAGCTGACTGCACAGTATTTCCCAAGCTTAGAAAAGGAAAAGTCAGAGTTCCCCTTGAGTAAGATTAATTCCACCAGCATCCTCGGTGAGTTGCACTTCCCAGTGGGAGCGAGTGGCAGGTGAGACCGAAGCTGGTGTCACATTGAGAGTCTTTGAAAGTCCTTAACTGACTTAGATTCTGACCCTGTTATTTCTGCCACTCGCCAAAGCACAGTGAGAGTAGGGAACTGAAACGGGGCTTTTCTTTCTTCTGAGTTTCGTGTAATTGAGATAAAACATCTGAAACCAGAAGCCAGCAGAATGTCCTCTTTCCTAATCACTTCTCAGAAAAGTCTGGCAGGCAGGGCCTCCAGACAGCAATTATCAGGGGACTGTGAGCTCCAGAGCCTGCGGTGTGTTCCTGGGAGAGCAGGGGACAGGCCTGGAGGGGAGGAGAGCCAATCTCAGGGAAGAGAAGCATCAGCTTTGCTCTCATTTCAGAAAATGATCTCACATTTCTTCTCCAGTTATCTGTCTGAAACAGTAGGTGAAAATCTTAGGGGGACTCTGAGCCCTGGAAATGAGCTAGACTTGGGGCCTGAGCATTGATTCTGAACAAGCTAAGAAGGGGCCCTCCTGTCCGAGTTCAGCACGACCATGGGGATGTAATTGTGGCCCCTTCTGTCATGTTTCCTTTGAACAGTTGTGTCCCCCGAGAATGTCAGATACTAGCCGATCCTTGCAAGCCTGGGAGACTGTCCAATGTTATTTGTTTAAAGTGGTTGTAATATGTTGTTGTGTGACAGATATTTTCCTGGGAAGATACAGCACACACACACACACACACACACACACACACACACACACACACACACACACACACACACCTATCCACCCCAGAGAGGGAACCCACAACAGAGCAAACTAACGATTGCACCAAAGTCCATCTGGATGAGTCAATGAGCTTTTCGTCGGTGTTAGCAACCGGAGAGTGGGTGAGGGTCACTGACAAGGAGGAAGGATGACACACAGAACAGCTGCATTACCGAAAAGCTCACCCCAGCACTGGTAACTGCTCAGGACAGCTGCAACATCTCTGCACAGCCGGCAGGCAGCTCCACACTCCTCTCCTGGCCTCTGCTGGCCAGACTCTCCATCTTCCCAGTGGATGTCCATTTCTTCTAAAAGCTGGGGAATGGGAATGTTGCCAGTGTTACCTTTCCCTCCTGGGTTTTGCAAGCTACCTCCTTCCCTCATGGAGGAAATCAGTTTAAATCTGAGGTAAGTACTGCACAACTGAGGTAAGTGCTGCACAACACATGGGAAGGGTGTCGTGTATATGCACGTGTAAATGCACATGTATGTATGGGCATGCTTTTCATGTACACAGTATTTTCTTCCCATGCTGGAAAGAGGAGTGAGAACTAGAGATGTCTGGACATTGGTGTTAATTCAAAATTCTACAACTGGAAAAATAAATAAATGAACAAATCCTTCCATATGATTCAGCAACACTGGGCATCATTCCAGAGAGAGAGAGAGAGAGAGAGAGAGAGAGAGAGAGAGAGAGAGAGAAAGTGGTCCTCACATAGCCCAGGCTGCCCTTGAACTCCATCTTTAGTTGAGGCTGCCCTTGAACTTTTGATCCTCCTGCCTCCACTACCCAAGTGCATGCATCACTAGCCCAGTGTAACTGCCTTTTTAATTGTTGGAAAATCCCGAACTGAGCTAATGTAATAAAGGAGAGAAATGAGTCCTTCGCATCTGCCCACGAGGCGCATAAAAGAAGCCAGGCTGTGAAGAGGTCTATTCCGGCCGCCTCCCTGGAATGGCTGGAGTCTGCATTCAGGAGCATTCTAAGTATCCTACTTATAAAGACACCTCTGTGGATGGTGTGGAAAGAGAGGGAGAATTCTTTAAGTCCTAAAGTTATTTGAAACTCAGTCTATTTATTTTAATGCTTTTGTTGGGAAGATTCGTTCCCAGACAGCGAAGGAAATTTCGGCTTCTCAGCATTGCGTTTCAGGGAACAATGGATTCTCTTCGCAAAGGCGGATTGTCATCTGTTTCCCCCCAGAAGAGGCACCGTGCAGCTGAGCTGGGAAATTAACCGCTAAAATAGCAGGAGAGATGATGGCTGATCACAGGGACAGATGGGCTGGTCTGTTCTGTTCCTATTTATTTCGATGGGATTGCTGATGGGTCTTCAGCTCTGTCTCGCGTCCCTTTTTACCCCTGTGGCAATGTAGAACCAAAAGTCCTCAGCAGGGGTTTATGTTCTGTGGGTGGGAAAAAGACTCTGAAAAGAAGAGGCTACGGCATGGGAATTCCCCTAATTTGGGAGTCCATTTTCTAATCAGACTTGACACTTTAATTTGCTTCCAGACTCTCAGGCAAGACTTAGCCATTATTTGAATTTTTAGGGAAAAGTAATTTCATCACCCTCTCCCCCCTCTTCGAGTCATGCAAGCATCAGTTCAGCAGATACCTATTAGGCATCTGTGTGCTCAGTGCTGGTCTACAGTTGAAGATGGAAATAAAAGCCTTCTGGGGCGTATAGTCTAGATAGTAAGACTGTTATCAACTCAGAAAAAGTACAACATAATTTTAGGACTTGTTGAGCAGGACTTCATGCATTTGTCACCTCTTGGAGGGAAGTCTGACAAGATACAAGATGCTCTAATGGGAGGTGGGACATCCTGTCCTGCAAGGAGGCTCCTTCATATCAGGAAGTGAACAACTCAAAGGCTTCAGGAAGTTCCTGAAACGGACAAGATTCATTAGCTCCCCACCCCAGATCTCAGCAGTGAGGAGGCTGAGAAACACTCAGAGGAAATGAGATGCCTGGACAAGTCAGAGACCAATTGAGGGACTAGGGAAGGACACTCTTCAACCTGTTGAGCTGCCCTGGGCTCCAGGTTTCCAGCTTTTGTGAGCAGTCACCCATGCTGGAGTGGATTGTGTGGACGGAGTTGTCTTTGAGTCATTTCTGCTCCCGTAAGTAACCCCAGGAAAACTCATTGGTTCACCAAGCAGGACTTCGGTGGTATCATTACTGTGGTCTGTTGTCAGTTCCCTAACTGGGCTGAGTAGGACGTTAGTTGTCTTCCCAGGAGCAGTGCCACACAACACTCCCTCATCAAAACACTGGCATTGTGCAAGTGTCCACTTCAATGTCGTGTGCCAACAAAGTTGACCTAGTGCTAAAGTATGTAGCAGTTTGAAGAACACATCTTTCTGTGACTGTGCTTTAGTTACCTGAAATAAGGGGTATCTTTGTGACATTATTCTATAATATACTTTGATAGTATTCATCCATCTATTATGCTCCATAATTGTCTATTCTTTCCTCTCTTTCTCTTCCTTCATATCCAAAGTTCTTCCTATTAATAATAGAGCTGAATATTTTCTCAAATATGTACTTCCTGTTCTGCATGTTTTCATTTCTTCTTGCCTGTTTATGACCTTACTCCGTTTTATGAAGTGTTTGTGTTTGCATGGATAGATTTATAAATGTTCTTTATATAATAAAGAGGCTGATGCTTTGCCATCTGTATTATAAGCTTTCCCTCAGTTTTCACTTGGCTTTTGGTTTATTTATGATGCAGTTTAATAAACACATTTTAAAGTATCACATAGTCAAATTAGCAGGTAGTTCATTATGGTTTATTAATTTTTCTTTTAAGACAGAAGAGTCAGATCCATATGTCAGGGAAAGAGCCATCCTTTATTTTTATGTTCACCAACACAAGGTTGTGCAATACTCTAGCAATTTGCATATTTTTGTTTGCTCCTAATAATTTCTTTTTCCAGCCCATTATGTCTTTTGTTCTCACCTCAGTCACCCCAGGAGGAGGCACAATTTGCCTCAAAAATGACAGGGTTTTGAGAGTAGAAAAATCATGAAATGAGGCAATGTACATGCTCTAAAGAAACTCTAACCCTTGTGTTTCCCCTCTCTAATATCTCAGAGTTTCTGGCATACATCGAGGAAAGTAGTGATTCTTCTACCTTAGAACCACTATTTGTATTTACAAAGTTATTTTAATATAGAAGGTGTGTGTGTGTGTGTGTGTGTGTGTGTGTGTGCATTTGTGTGTGTTACTCTTTAGTTTTGTATCAGTTGATATCAGAGTGTAGCACAAAGTAAATATTTGCTACTAAAAAAATATTTAATTTTTATTTTAAGTGTCCAAGTGTTTTGCCAGCATGACTGTATGAGCACCTTATACATGCAGTACCCACATAGACCAGAAGAGGAAATTTCCTTGAACTGGAGAAACAGACAATTGTGAGCTACAGTGTGGGTCCTGGAAATCAAACCCAGGTCTTCTGCAAGAGCAGCTGGTGCTCTTAACTGCTGAGTCATCTCTCCAGCCCCAACATTTGGCACTTAAAAAAATCTTAGTTCTAAATAGTTTGCAAGATCACTGTTTGAGCATTTATTGATATTTCCCCCCCCCTCTCTCTCTGTTTATTGCTAACTTGAAATAGAGTATTAATTGTGTATCAAATTCTAATAGAAGTGCTAATGAATCTTAGGTGTTTTCTTCACACTTTCTCCTGAGGATTGGATAATTTCTCAGTTAACCATGGACATCAGATGGCTTTGGATACTGACAGCAATTCTACGTGTTTTAGGATGCAGCTGAGACAATCTTCAAGACAATAACTGCTGTCTCAGAACCACCCTGGAATCTGTGCTCACCTTGGACTTTCTTGCCACAGCTCTAATGTTATGAAACAGATTTGGCATGATTTCTTTCTTTCTATATTGATCTGTCTGTCCTGGGTTACAGCGTGTTCTGCTCTCGGTTTAGGTTTTCTTTTAAGGTCTTTAGTTCAGCTTTATAGCTTCACTCCGGTAGTGTCTGTGCATCTCTTAAGGGGTTTACTGCTAAGCAGTGGATTTGTGTATGTACAGCGTGGTGTGTGTGTGTGTGTGTGTGTGTGTGTGTGTGTGTGTGTGTGTGTGTTCTATTTTGCTTTAACTAGTTTCTTGTTGCCTTGTCTTGTCATTTGGGGAAGAATTAAGGATGAGGTCCACTCCAAGAAAGAAACTTCATTCTGCAAGAATTTTGGACGGTAAAATTATTTTTGTTTTGTGTTATTTTTTTTTTTTTATAAAAATTCCTTTAAGTTTTTCTTCCAGCAGTCATCAACCTTAAGGGCACAGGAACAGATCCTTTTATTGCTACAGTCTCCGCCTCCCCCCTCCCTGTGGAGAACCTTCTACACACAACAGGGTCTTGTCCTGAACCCTTTTTTTAAATCACTGCTTGTCTCTGTCCTTCCCAATGACCTTGAATGCAGTTGTCCATTGCCGTAAGTGCAAAGGCCCTCTACCTCATCCATACCTCACCTCCCTTGCAAATTCTTTCTTTGATGCTCTATGTGATTGCTCCTTCCTCCTTGAGATGCCTATCTGTTCTTTCCCCAAGGAACAGAATGTGGATCAGACCACGGCCAGGGCCTTCATTTGAAGCCAGAAATTCTGTTCTAAACAAGGGAGGCTAATGCCCTGAGGTATTATTTTTAAATTATCTGGATTGGGACTGGAGAGATGGATCAGTGGTTATGAGCACTTGCTCCTCTTGCAGAGGATCCAGGTTCGACTCCCAACACCTCCATGAAGGCTCATCACCATCTGCTATTTCAGTTTCAGGAGATCTGATGGCCTCTTTTGCACTCCTTGGGCACTGCATGCATATGGTGCACATACATACATGCAGGCAAACCACACACACACACACACACACACACACACACACACACACACACACACAAAATTAAACCATTTTTAAAAATCCACTGTATTTTTACCAACTGGGATAGTGAATAGGGGAAAGTTAAATTTCAAGGGACTTGAATCCTCCCACAATTTAAATATTGCTGTGATAAGTTGGGGGTACAGAGATGTTTCTTAAGCAGGCTGGTTCATTTCCTGTGGGTGTGAACTCTTATTGTGACCATCTCCTACTGTCCCTGACCCCCTTGCATGGTAAAGGGAATGCCACTCTTTCTTCCTTTCCCTCCTGTTTTCTTTACTCAAACACATCTTCCCACGGGCAGTGTCCACATGACTCCAGCCTTAAAGTCTGACCTACACATAGTGTGATGGTTAATACTGATCATCAACTTGGCAGAAGACAGATTCACCTTGGAGACAAACCTCTGGACATGGTCATTTCTAGATCAGCTTAACTGAGATGAGATGAGATGAGAAGTCTTACCCTAAACAGTGATGGCACTATCCCATGGGCTGGGGTCCTAGACTGAATAAAAAGGAGAAAGTGAGCTGAGCACCAGCATCCATCTCTCTCTGTTTCCTGACTGTGGATGCCATGGGACCAGCTTTCTCACACACTTATTTCTATGCCTTCCCCAAGATGAAGGACTGTACACCTCTCAAAATGTAAGCCAAATACATTCTTTATTCCTTTTCCTTTCTCTCTAGGTACTTTGTCACAGCAAGAGGAAGTGTAACTAATGCACATGGCAACTAGGAGATGTGAGGGAGAGGCTGGAATGGAATGACTCTCTTGCTCTCTGGATCCTCTGGTGAGGAAAAGACCCAAGTCCAAGTCTATAGTCACCTCTCTGGGTGTGTGCATGTGTTGACATCTTGAGGCCACTAATGTTCTGTTTAAGAAACTCCTGCCTCTGTAGGACACATCCCCTCACCCATGGGGTCAGAGAACAGGATGTTAGAAGTCTGGAAGGGTCAGCTTTGTCAGCAGCTCTTCACTGAAAACTGGATTTTAGGAGATAAGCCCAGAGATTACCCACACAACTATTAAGCAGATAGATAAAGAATACACCCATCCTTCCCTGAAAAGGACTGATGAACACAGGAGGCAATGGTATTAAATAAAGTCTATTACTTCCTGATTTATAGACTGTTTTCCCTTTTTGTCTCAAGTTTCACAGAGTAATTTAAAAGGCAAACCTAGAACTCTTTCATGTAAAGGTGAGTTACAGGTAAAGACTGGAGAGATGGTTTTGAAGTTAAGAGCATTAGCTACTCTTGCGGAGGACCTGGGTTGGATCCCCAGCACCCACATGGTGGGTCACAACCATCTGTAACTCCAGTTCCAGGGGATCTGGCACACACACACACACACACACACACACACACACACACACACACGGCACACACACACACACATACACACACACACACACACACACACAGAGCACACACACACACACACACACACCTGGCCTCTGTGTCACTGCACAGACTTAGGCACACACACACACACACATGAAAGTAAGGCACAAAGGTATATCATGAGCAACTAAATGTTAAAATGCTAAGGTATAAATAAGATGTATACCATAATGCATCAGTAAAATAATTCCTGATGTTACTACAAACACAGAAGAAGACTGCTCACTTCTCTCTCATTGTGGAAACATTATAAATCACCAGGCAGAAGCATGGCATTTTCACAGGGTAAAAAGCTCACCAAAGATTTTCAAATTTGGAGACATAATTTTTATAACTACACTAAAAATGGGAACAACCTATGATCCACTCCTGGTTGTGCGCCCAGGGAAATGAAGCCAGTATATCAGAGTCGCAAACATGCATATATTTATGGAAGCGCTTGCCACAATGGCCATGATTCCAGGATGGAAAAACCTCACAACTGCTAGGCTACAAACAGTGAGCTCACCACATCTACCACAAGCTACCAGGGCCAGCAGCAAGGATTCTGGGGTCCTCTTTAAGAACAACCCTCACTGTGGTGTTAGCTGAGTGTATCTGCGATAGAGAAAACATCCTGCAGATAGAGGAAGCTGCCAGGGCTGTGTTGAGTCTCCCAACTCTCCTCTCACAGTCTCTTTCTGCATCCCAAGCTAAGAGGTCCGTAGGACCAGGCAGGAGTGTAGCACAGTCTTTACTGTAGTGTACGGATGTTCCCTCTCGCATCACTCTTGAAGGGCAGCGGTGTGCCTGATATGATACTCCCAGGTATATTTGTAAACAACCAGAATTAGCATAAGCACCTGCTGTGGCATCCTTCACAATGCAGGGCAGCTCTTGGGAGGAAGGCAGGGAGGGAAGGGACCCCCAACACACATATACACACACTTGGAAAACAGCCTCGGATCACTAGCCTCACCACTGTCCTTTATCTGACTTTTAAATTAAGTTTTACTCTACATTCACAGTGAAAGAGTAATCTCTGGGACCGTGAAAAAAAATCCCTACAGATTTGCCAATTTTCTCCATTTTAATTGCTTTTTTTCCCCACTGTCCAAAATGTACTCACTAGGTCTCAGAGCTGTATGCGGTTAGGGTTTATGAAATGTTTTTTGTTTGTTTCTTGGTTTTGAACAGAAACTCATCAGACAGGAAAATAAGCAGGAGGATTCTGATGCCTTTTCTACATTCCTTTGTGATGAAAGTGTAACATAGGATTGTGTCTGCTCCGAAATTCAGGGAGACTCAGCCTGCAGCCCCTAATTAGCAATGACATGTCGTGCCTGTGAGAGCCACAGTCCCGTACTGTCCTGTGGGGCCCAAGCCCTGATCATGAGATCCATGCCAGCACGCAGGCTCCATCCTCTCTGAAGGGTCTAAATGGTCCCTTGGAAAGCGCTTTTCATCTCTTACACAATTCTCTCTGGCACCTGTCTTGTCCACTGTGCCATAGAAGGAAATAGTTCTTAATGAGAAACTGAACCCACCTTTTGGCCTCCAGTTTCTGAGTTTCAAAGCTTATTAGGAAGCTTTCCATTTATCCAGAGTGTGCTTTTCTGATATGTTAACTCCATCTTTCAATCAGTTTTATTATAACCCTTTCTCACTTTTTAAAATGAGCTACAACATGGTCTTTGAGCATGGGTTTTGTTTTTATTAATCTATGCTCTGAAAACCTGGCTGTGTTGGACATAGATCTCCTCTTTCATCTTTTGATTCACAATGCAAAGCTGAAGCTCACCGAGGCCATGACAGTAGGGTCCAGTGATCTTTTAGAACCCCAGGCAATACTCTCCACTTCTCCTGTTTTCTCCCCAGGACTGCAGAGACATCTGGTGCAGAGCCATGGCCCATCCTGCTCACAGACAGCATGCAGATAGGTTTTGTTTGTTGTTTTACTTCTGGGAGTGAGGGACCAACACAATGGGATACTCCTACTGTTGTTTCTGGTTTTATTCTTAAATTGGGGCTCTCTGCAGATGAATGGAGCAGGAGAATATTCACCTCAGCCTTGTTTTAATTTAAAAGATGAGGAGGGAATAGGAGGGAGAAGAAAGCATATGGGAGTGGCAGGAATGGAGAGGGTGAGAGAGAGAGAAAAGAAGGGGAGAGATGTTGTGGAATAATCCTTCTATACCCTGTGAAAATGTGTTGCTCTCATTGTTAATAAAAAGCTGATTGGCCAATAACTGGGCAGGATTTTCGGGGCTGGGAAGAAGAAGGGCAGAGTCAGGAGTCACCAGTAAGATACAGAGAGGAAACAGGAGGTGCAA
>CABHPR010158086.1:1847-9347 GCA_902168415.1 Peromyscus melanophrys | reverse complement strand
TCCTGTTTCAAAACATAATGGGAAGAGAGGTGGGGGAAGACACAAGACATCAAGTCCATCTACTACACACACTGTTATAGGTGTGTGTGTGTGTGTGTGTGTGTGTGTGTGTGTGTGTGTGTGTATGCAAACCACATACACACACATGCATGGTACATTTCAGACATGAGAAACCAATGTTAGGAATTTATAGATGTAATGATAATCTAAATAATACAGTTGGTCTCCCCCAAAAGACAACAGCAGCACTAAGTAAATACACTAATATTTATTTATTTATTTATTTATTTATTTATTTATTTATTTATTTATTTATTTATTTATTTTAGAATTAGAGAGAGACTCCTACAAGTGTAAGATTTTATTGATTGTCAGAGGTATAAACCTGTGCATTTCAAGCCCAGTACTTCCTGGTAAGATTTACGGTGTAACACTTAGGAATCACTATAAATATAACATTAAAATGGAAAAAAAAGACTCATTACAATGTAGAGTTGGCAAGGGTAGATCTGAAAGTCAAAAGGATTTAACTCTTGGCTGTGTATAGTTTCCAAGCTGTGTGAAAATAAGAAGGCTGTCCGAAGGGCCAGCATCTATTCTAAAATCCAGAGAGTGAGGCACATTCGCCCCATTGCTATGGGATAATGCTCTTGTACACTGTAAAGATTTGTTACTTGAATTGGTTTAGTAAAACACTGATTGGCCAGTAGCCAGGCAGGAAGTATAGGTGGTGCGACCAGACTAGGAGAATTCCGGAAAGAGGGAGTCAGGAGTTGCTAGCCAGACGCAGAGGAAGCAAGATGAGAATGCCACACTGAGAAAAGGTACCAAACCATGTAGCTAAACATAGGTAAGAATTGTGGGTTAATATAAGTGTAAGAGCTAGTCAGTAATAAGCCTGAGCCATAGGCCAAACGGTTTGTAAGTAATATTAAGCCTCTGAGTCAATTATTTGGGAAGTGCTGCTGGGTATTTGGGAACAGGCAGGCGGGAGAGGAACTTCGGCCTACACCCCATCCCATCAGCCTACACCCCATCCCATCAGCCTACACCCCATCCCATCAGCCTACACCCCATCCCATCAGCCTACACCCCATCCCATCAGCCTACACCCCATCCCATCAGCCTATACCCCCATCCCATCAGCCTACACCCCATCCCATCAGCCTACACCCCGTCCCATCAGCCTATACCCTGTCCCATCAGCCTACACCCCATCCCATCAGCCTACACCCCGTCCCATCAGCCTACACCCCATCCCATCAGCCTACACCCCGTCCCATCAGCCTACACCCCGTCCCATCAGCCTACACCCCATCCCATCAGCCTACACCCCATCCCACCACCCCAGCACAATTGAGCCATTCATGCCCCCACCCTTGACACTCTACACAATGGAGCCAGCTCCACATGGTATAGATTCCTCTGAAATTTGAGGACAGACTATCAGGTCTGCTTCAACAACGACAGCTATGGCTTCCTGGAGATTATTCAGTGTTAGGCGATGGCCCAAAGGGATCTTGAGGTCACAGCTGTGTGAGTTTCAAGGGGTGAGGGATGCCTGTGCTGAACAGAAACAGCCGTTGCCTTCTTCCCCTGTCAAGCCCATGGCATGTGCTTGCAATGAGTTTGTTCTTGCTACCATCTCAAAGACACATAAAGGACAACACAATCCTCACTCTTGGGGGGGGGGGGATTGACTTCTCTCTCTAATCCAAGCTCCATGGAAACCCTTTCTTCATAGCTACAGCCTTTGGGGACTGATGCTTGGGAGAGGATTTGGTGCCTTTATTAGCTACATGGCCAATGACACTTATTTGCCAATTGAAGCTGCATAGAATGCCAAGATCCAGGGTCACTGGGAACAGAGTCAGGGTCTTGTCTCCTTCCGTCTAACTTTATCAGAGAAGCTGGAATACATTTGTCTGTGGCAAATGCTCCTTCCAAATCCTGTGAGCAAAAAGGCTCAGAGTCAAATCCAGACCACACACTCCTTGGGATTTCTATTGGAGTGTGGTGGTCCTCAGGGAAAATCATGCCTGGCTTGATGTGATAGTGTCCACTTCAAAGCCCACTTACAAAACAGCATAGACATGTGGCTTGTCTTGGTGAACGCAATGAGCAAAGAAGTGGCCATACATTCCTCCATCCCCTCTCTTCCACTCTGCCTTAAATAACGGTGCTTCCACATGGAGCTGCTGTTGATGGCCTGAGACCAGTTTACTCAAGATAGTTTTAGGAATGAAAGTATTTTTTAGGAATGCTTTCATGAGATGGTATAACTATAGTTCAGTAGCCCATTATACAAGCCCTTACTTATTTATACTTACTTATTCCAGCCTTTATATTCAAATTCAAAATAAGGATTCATTCCGTGCCCTGAATGTGGGAGTGTGTATCTACATATTCTAGCATGTTCTCAATTTCACAGATTGGTCGCACATATTAAGAGAGAATGAGGTCAATGATGTGTTTGCAGGCTGTTGAGAGGGCTCAGCGCTTGCTCACAAGTCTGAGGAATTAAGTTTCATCCCTGGACCCCACAAGATGGAAGATGAGAACCAGCTTCCTCAAATTGTCCTCTGACATTCCCATGCACACCATGACGCCTGTGCATATACACATACACACACATAAATCTAATAAGATTATTTAAAAGCATGTGTTTTCAGATTAGAATCTTGATCAAAGTATGCCTTACTATTTAGGGGGTAGATTATATGATGAAAAGTTTTGATACCTATCTACAGATTTTTTTTTACTTTTTTTTTCTAAATACAAATGACTCCCTAAAGAAATTGCAATTCAAATCATGACTGAATTCCTCATAAGGATTACTTTGTGACTTGTACCACATTCAGTTGGTCGGAATGGACTCTGAGGGCTCTCTATGACTAGACAAGGTCCTCGGCGGCTTCCATGCCTGCCTCTTGACCCTGCACTCAAGCATTCTCAACTCAGAGCTTCTGACACCAGCCACATGCCCTGCTCATTTGTATACATACATCTGGTGTTCATCCACTTTCTCAGGAGCATGGCTAAGGTGATTCCCGCACGTAAAAGTAGATAGATCCCCAATGAACTGGTCGGGGAATTCAATAGATGAAGAAATGCTGCTCATTGCTGGTGACACGTGAGCCACATTTGTGTCAGTGAGAGTGTCAGGAGTCCGCAGCCCCTCCTGAAGATGTCACAGCAACTTTACAGGAAGTGGAAAGCAGAGGTCAAAGTAGCTAAACCTTCCTGTTACTTGGCGCCTCGGGTCTACCCTCCACCATTCCTTCTGTTGACGATACTAGATATTTATCAAGTTCTTGTGCAGGTATCTGTCCTGGCCAATTGCATACTCACACTTTCACACATCCACACACCCTTTGCCTAGCTAGAGGGACTGATTTTGCTTATGTTCGGGCTCATTAAATTGCCTGCCTCACCTGTGCAGCTCTTTGATATCAATTAATAGCAGATCGTTCACTTGTTAGTGTTGCCATCTCTCTGGTTATGATGGCTTTAGGAATAGGAATGTTACATAAGTTGGCAAGAATAAAAGATGTTTCGTAACTGATGAAATTACCTGTCAGATGTAAAAAAATCATTTCTCTGTAGCAACTAAAGAAATATATCAGAAAAGGATGTCTCTTGCCTTAAGCCTGTTCATATGGATTTTTTAAGATAGGTGTAAGTATCTGAGAGTTGCCTAGGGAGATGGGTAGACAGAATCTGCAGTGTGGTTCACTTTGGAGGGTGGAGGAATTCAGAGTGAGCAACTTACCTAGCAGGAGGGTTGTTTTCTTCACAAACCCACAGCCTAGTGGCAGCACTAATGGGCTTTTGCAGGTGGATCCAGTCATGACACCATGCAGAGAGCCCAGGGTGGCCAGTCATCTTCCTGAAGAGGGATCACGGGTGAAGTCTGGCCACATCGCCTGCCACCATGGAGAAGAGAAAACTGAGGCGGGCAACTGAGTCCTATTTAATGAAGCCCCTAGAGGGAGGAGTCAGTTCTCAACTGGACCTCCTTTGGACTAGATCCTTCTCCATCCTCCAACCCAGTGTGTCAGTGCAGAGACACACTAACCAGCCCATTCAAGTAAATTTCTTAAACTTGTTTGAGATAAAGGAAAGCTTGCCCAGTTATTCCCTTATTTGTAGAAAATCTGGGAATGGAAACATAACGTCTATCTAGCTTATAACAAAACTCAACCACATAAGAAAGCAGAAAGAAGTTGGCCTCGGGAAGCAGAAGTCTGGACTTTCAGTAAAGTTTTCCTTAACGAGCTATACATAAATTTAAAGGCAGTCCTTGACTCTATCCCACAATTAGGGCTAGCCTTGGAGGCAGAAACAAGAGAGCACTATTCTTCATGTTCTTCACACTGATGCCTCTTTGCAGACCAGCTATAAATATAACCTCTGACTGCCTGTCATCTGTTTTAATACATGGATGGGGTGAGGTTGAGTAATCTGCGAAAATGTAGGAAAGATGGATGTCGTGTGGTGAGTTGGGGCTCTTCCATCCTCTGCCCCACCTCCATGTGTGGTAATTACCCACTAAGCAGCTGTGGATAGAGTTACTCAATTGTCCAGTACGGAAAGCTCTTCCAATGCCTTTCGCCACTGAACTGCTTCCATTAATACCACACAGGATCTATAAGTTTATTCTGTCAACCAAGGAAAGTACGGTTGCCAGATTTAACGATACCTAGTAGAGGCTTTTGTTAACACATACTAATAACACATAACTAGTCATCATGACATTTTCGTACATGTATATGATGTATATCATTCATATTCAGGGGTTTAAATTTTTTAAAATCTATTTTAATTGTGGGACAGGGCATATGTACCTGAGTGCATGCAGGTGCTACCAGAGGCCAGAGACATCAGATCCCCTGGAAGTATAGTTACAAGTGGCTGTGAACCACCCTACGTGGGTGCTGGGAACTGAACCCAGGTCCTCTGGAAAGCAGCCAGTGCTCTTAACTAACTGCTTAACCATCTCTCCAGTGTCTAGAATTAGAAAAAAACAACAAATATTTCTCATTCAGCATGTAAGACATGCTTGGTACTAAATTGTGTATATTACCTGAGATTCAAATTTCACCACGTGGCCCCTATTTGTTCTGAGAAACCTAGTGGGGTGGGGACATATGTCATGTGGCTCATATAGGAAACAATTCCTTGGGAGTAGACTATTCTCACACATTAGCAATGTTAGGAGAGTATGGGGGAGGGGAGCGAGATTGGAGGTCCCTGGTCGCGCTGCAATGTTGCTTGAAAACCTAATCAGGAGACAATTTCTGGAGTAAAGAAAGTAATTACTTGTCAGCAATTACCTCTTTTCAGTTGTGCCTCCTATTCCAGGGAGACAGAAAAAAACAAAATTCTCTGTCCCTTTGGCCTCAGGAAAAGCCAAAGGAAAATCTGCACCGTGACTCTCCCCTTGCCACTGAATGCCAGTAGCAAAGAAAGATTTTATATATTAATAGTCCCATAAATATTTAAGATCATGAGGACCCCTAAACAAACACAGAGGACTTCCAAACTAACTCCTTAGAGTTTCCCTGGGGAGAGGTTTTATTTTCACATCATCAAGGAAATTAAACAAAGATCAGACCAACACATGAATAATTCACGAGGAGATTAGTAAGTATCGAGCATGGAGTGTTTTTTGAAGCACTGTGTGTGTCTTCTTTCCAACATTAGTCACAAAGTGTCACCCTACCCACATTCCCTCTCCTTCACTGAAGATATAACTTGTTGGCCAGAGAGATGGCTTGGTGGATAAACCATTCACCCCACAAACGAGAGCTGGATTAGGATCCCCAGAAATCCACAGGCGGAGGCATGGGGTCTCCAGGGCAAGACTAGCCCAGTCAGAAATCTCTGGGTTCAGTCAAAGATCTTGCCACACTCAATGAAGTGGGGAGGGGCTGGAGAGATGGAACAGAGGTGAAGTACACTGGCTTCACTCACATAGAGGTGCACAGCCACCTGTAACTGCAATTCTAGGACATCGGATGCCCTGATGCCCTCTTCTGGCTTTCTCCAGCAATGCACAGACATGTGTGCAGGCAAAACATCCATACACATAAAAAAATAAAAATAAAAATAAAATAAGTATAAAAATAAGATAGCCGGGTGTTGGTGGTGCACGCCTTTAATCCCAGCACTAGGGAGGCAGAGGCAGGCAGATCTCTGTGAGTTCGAGGCCAGCCTGGGCTACCAAGTGAGCTCCAGGAAAGATGCAAAGCTACACAGAGAAACCTTGTCTCGAAAAACCAAAAAAAAAAAAAAATAAGATAAAGGGGAGAGCAATCAAAGAAGACATATAATATCAACTTCAGGCCTCCATGCATGTGCATGCACACAGACACTCACACACAGGCAAGCACATATACATACACACACACACACACACACACACACACACACACACACACACACACACACACACCACAAGCATATACACAAAAGGCATAGCTCATCTAGCTGCTTTGACCTTCTTCCAAAGAAGATCAGGACTCCAGAGTAAATGGAGATAGATGAGGGTTTCTTGTCCGAGGGTCACCCTGTCCCCATTTTCTTGTCTTAGCTAACATTTGACTCAGATACCAACCAGAGTGAGAGTAGTTGCTGTCAATCATTGCAGAGGGGGAGGTGCTTTGAGACCTATAATTTTCCAGCTCTCAGATGAAGGGAGAGTGGTGGGATTGTGGAGGTTTCTGAATCATCATACTTCTGTTCATTCTGAGCTTCACAGAGCAGTCTAGATTTATCATGTCTTCCAGGAACATGATTCCCCCATGGATCTCACAGCACTGTGTTTTAATCCTGACTGACAGTATTTTAATTTATGTTCTCTATAAAGAAAACGTAATAAATTTGTCACGGTTATGCTGAGTGCTCGCCGAGGAAGTTCTTTTCCTCCTTTCTTTTTGCTTTACTGTATGAGCAACAGTATTAGGTCAAGGGACCGATCATATTTATAATTCTTTCTGGATACCCCCAGACAACTGCACTCACTGTTTGAGGTTCTATCACACAGAAGCCAGAGGCCCTGGAGCCCCTCTCTAGCCAACAGAGGAGACAAGGTTCTTCTCTGAGCTTTGGGGCACCCTCCTGTGATCTTGGACTTCAAGGTCATTTTCTTTTCCCAAAGCTGGAATCTCCCCAAATGGTACTGGACCAGAGACCCTGTAGACTGATGTCTTGCTGCTCATCCATTTTGGTAGCAAAGCTAGTGAAAAATAGACCAGTGAGTCACACCCCGATGTCCAATCTGCGGGACAAAATGCAAAGGAGACACATTGATCCTCCTCTTTATCACGTAGAGTGACGCCTCTGCTCAGTACGTGGTGATCTGATTTCTTATCATTGATAATTAGCAACCAATGCTAGAGCTTTGAACTAATTTGAGACTTCTCTGCAGAGTGGTGTGTGTGTGTGTATGTCTCTCTCTCTCTCTCTCTCTCTCTCTCTCTCTCTCTCTCTCTCTCT
>CABHPR010158085.1:16084-35038 GCA_902168415.1 Peromyscus melanophrys | reverse complement strand
GTGTGTGTGTGTGTGTGTGTGTGTGTGTGTGTGTGTGTGTGTGTATACTTATGCACATGGTGTAGGTCCATACATCTAAATGCGGGTGTGTGTGTGTGTGGAGACCAGAGGAGGCACTCACTGGGTGTCCTCTTCTATTACTCTTGACCTCATTTCTTTAAGGGAGGGTCTCTCGATGGAGTTGGAGCTGATGTTTTCTGGCTGGCTGGAAGCTGGCAGATCCCATCCATCCCCCTTTCTCTACCCTACTCAGGGATGCAGTTCCAAGTGTGCACGTGACCATGCTCTGCTTGTCCTATGGGCTCACGGGTCTGAGCTCCACTCATTCTTGTGCAGCACGTTCTTATAACCACTAAGCCATGTTTCTAGCCCTTTCATTGGGTTTTTGAAATTTAAAAAAAAATCCGTGGTATCTGTATTAGTGACTTTCTTCATTGCTACAACAAAATATCTGAAAAAAAAAAGCAGTTTAAGGAAAGAAGAGTTTCTTCTGGCTCACAGTTGGAAGGGATACAGTCCATCATGGCGGGGGAAGGCATGGTGGCAGGAGCATGAGGTAGTTGGTTACATTGTATCCACAGTCAGGAAGCAGAGGGAGATGGATGCTGGTGCTCAGCTCACTTTCTCCTTTTTATTCAAGTCCAGGACCCCAGCCCAAGGAGTGGTACCACTTACAGTTAAGGTGGGTCTTGCGACCTCAATTAACCTAATTAGCATAACACCTTACAGGCATTCCCAGGGGGCTAACTTAATCTACATAACCCCTCACAGCCACACCCATGGGATGATGCTACATTCTGTCAAGCTGACAGTATTAACCATCCTAGTATAATCCATCCAATCATTTGGACATCCATTCAGCTAATATATATTGAATGCTGGCAATGTTCTTCTCACTTTTTAATATAATAAAGAATGCAGAAGAACTCTCATACCTGGTCCGGCTTTGGCTCTTATGGTGTGATTTGTAGTATATGATGATAAGATGGTTAATTCATTTGTAAGATAGTGGATGGAACAGGCAGCTCTCATGTTAAGTTAAATAAGTCAGACTCAGAAAGACATATCTCATGCTTTTGCTCATCTGTGGACTCTAGATTCAAAAAAAAAAATGAGACAACAGTAGAATGGACACTATTTAGGGAAAGCAAAGGGACCACTAAAGAGGTGTAATGGTTAACTTTAATTGTCAACTTACTGGGACCCAGAATCACCTGGGAAGAGAGTCTTCTCTACCTTGGCTTGGCCTATGGGCATCTCTGTAAGGGACTGTCTTGATTTTTTATGTGGGAGGATCTAATCCATGGTGGGTAGCACCATTCCCTAGTTGGGGGGTGGGGTTCCTGAACCATGAAATAGTGGAGAAATGGAGCCGAGAACAAGTAAGCAAGCAAATGTGCATGCATGCATCCATTCCTCTCTGCTCTTGACTGTGAACATCTGTAATCAGCTGTCTCAGGCTCCTGCCTTGACTTCGCTATTATGATGAATGGTTACCTGGAACTGTAAGCAGCCATAAACACCTTTCTCCCCTAATTTGCTTTTTGTCAGGGTATTTTATCAAAGCCACAGAAATGCAGCTAGAACAGGAGGGGCGGGAAAACAGAGAGCAAGGAAGGGAGGGTGAATGTGAACAAAATACATGATATACACAAATGAAAATGTCATCATGAAATCTATTTTTTTGTTTTTTTTTTTCTACAGTGAATGTATGTTTATAAAGAAATAATTTAGAGCTAAAGACATAGCTCAGCTGGTCAAGCACTAGCCTGGCATGCATAAGCCCTGGATTCCATCAGCTATAATCGGAGTGGATGAGGAAGAGTGGGTGAACCAGAAAGTAGGGTTGAAGCTGGACCTGGGCCACAGGGCTTTGTCTCAGTTACTCAGAAGGCTGAGGCAGGAAGAATAAAAGTCCAAGCCCGCCTGTGTTACAAAGTGAGCTCATGACACGCCTGGGAAACTTAGATGGATTCTGTCTCAAAATAAATAAAAAGAGAGCTGGAGATGTAGTTCAGTGGTGGAGCACTTGCCTACCCAGCGAGGAGTTTGGGACATGGCTCAGTAGATATGGCTTGCCTAGACTCCCCCAGGGTGAGGTTGGGGGTGTGGTCCAGTGGCAGAGCACCTGCCTTGCAATATTCTATCCTTGATACCAAAAAATAGAGGAAAGCGGAAATTGTGGGTGATCCAGGGTACAAGCCAATGAGGTTGGACTTCAGTGCAGGCTGCTGGGGGGATGTTTGAAGCTTTCTGAGCTCAGGATGCAGCCTGCCTTCCAAACAGTTTGCTCTGGCTCTAGTGGCTTCAGTGGAATGAGCAAAAGGAAGCTATGGGTGAGCAGAGGGACCTTGCCAAACAGTCAAGGCTAAAGCTGGGCATTGTCTGCCAAGATGCTCATTGGGGAAAAGTGCGTGCCATGCAAGCTGGAGAACCCGAGTTCAAACCCCGGAAACCACAGGTAGAAGAAGAGACTCAGCTTCACAAAGTTGTCTCCTAGCCTCTATACATGACATTTCCATGCCTGCACTCACACACATCATCATGCACACGCTCACACTATAATGATAATTTTTTTTTTCAAAAACCAACCTTTTGACCTTAGAGAAGATGGAAAAAGATGGCCCCAAAGATGAATCTGTATGACTTATATCCTGTGGTTCCCATTGTGCCTGGGAATGCTACCTCCCGATTTTCATGGCTACCCAGCTAAGCCTTGGCTGTCCTTATTATTATACAAGAAGCTAACAGAGGCTAAGTCCCTGTCCCAAGGTTACACAGTAGCTGGCCAATGCTGGCTGCCCTATTCTGAGTTTCCAGTTTAATCCGTCACATTCACGGCTCTCCTGCTCATCCTAATTAGATGCTAGGCCTGCACCAACCCCACCCCCACCCTGGGGATAGATTGCATGTACTTACATTGAATTGTTTTGGTTAAGTTTGCCGAGGGGTTGTCTGAGAGACAGTGGACTAGGACGACAGGAGGGCATGAGGGATTCAGAAGGAAGACCGGAGTTGTCAGAATGTGCACGGGCATGCTGGTATTGAAGGAAAGACCTTGGGTTTCCATTGTTCACAGAAGCCTTGCTTTACTGTTTGAAGATACAGGGTGGGTCTCGGGGAAATGCTACTGCTGGGTCGACTTTGCCTCCTCTGCCCAGCCTGTGTCCTTCCCAGATTTTTGACTTCCTTGAGCCCCAGATTCCTCACTCCCATCCTCTCTTCCCTTCTTCCTCTCTTTCTCTCCCCTCCCCCTCCTTCCTTCTATTTCTGTTCTAGTTTGCTTTTCCATTGCTGTGATCAATCACCATGTCCAAAAGGACTGAGTAGAGGAAGGGGCTTATTGGGCCTCACATCCCCATCGCAGGCCATCACTGAGGGAAGTCAGGGCAAGAAATCAAAAGCAGGTAGGTGCAGAAGCAGAGGCCGTTGAGGAGCGCTGCTTACTGGCTTACTCTTCATGGCTTGCTCAGCCTGCTTTCCTATATAACCCATAGACCCCTGCCTAGGGGTAGCACTACTTACAGTGGGCAGTGCCCTCCCACACCAATCATTAATTTTAAAAAAGGTCCCACAGGCCAATCTGATGGAGGCAATTCCTCAGTTGAGGTTCCCTGTTTCTAGGTGACTCTGGGGACAAGATGGCAAAAACTATCATATCTTCCTTCATTTCTTTCCTTCCGTTATTCTTTCCTTTCCTTATTTCTCCCTCTCTCCCTCTCTCCCTCCCTTCCTCCTTGTCCCCTCCCTTCCTCCCTTCCTTCCTGTACTGGGATTAGACCTAAGATCTTGTACATGCTAGTCCAGTGCTCCACCACTAAGCTCTACCTCCAGCCACATTCTTTTGAGACAGAGTCACACTCAGTAGCTCAGGCTATCTTAGAACTTATGATCCTCCTGCCTCAGCCTTCCAGGTACTGGAATTACAGGCATGGGTTACATGACTGGCCCAACCCTGATTTCTTTACCTGGCAAAGGAAGTTGACACTGTTTTTCTGGCTTCTCTTCTGGGCTGTGTCTGGTCCTTTGCACAGGAAGATACAGCTACTGAGGCTCATGGCTGGAGAATAGGTAGCATATTGACTTTATGCCAGCAGTAGCAGTCAATCAGAAAGGGGAGACCCAGGCTGGTCCTCACTCAAGGCTGAGTGATCCATGTGCATGTCTCTGTGTGAGACAGTCATTTGGACCTGTGTGCTTTCTAACTGTTTTAGAACGCAGCTCCTGTGGTTTTCCAATATCCCTCTAATGAAGGAATTCATTACCCACTCTGCCGTGTGATTTTTTTTCACTGTTTTGTTTAGCTTTCCCTTGATTACAAAAAAATTTGTTGCCTTTCTGTTATATTTTGAGAGACTTTAACCCCCTTAAAAGCATCCTTCCAGAAGTGTGCCACACAGGGATGCAGCATGGTCTATTGTAGATTCTCCTGAGTCTCAGTTGATGGTTGAGGTTTTATTTTTATCTTTAAGTGAGTGACTGTGTGTGTGTGTGTGTGTGTGTGTGTGTGTGTGTGTGTGTGTGTGTGTGTATGCACATGAGTGTGAGTGCCCACAGAGGCCAAGAGGACACTGGATCAGGGAGGTCATGAGTCACCTGACATGGATGCTAAAGACAAAGCTCTCATTTCTTGGGTCCTCTTAGGTTGAACGCTCTTAAAGGCTGAGCTCTCTCTCTCCAGCTTCTCTCTATTTTTGCTGCCCTCTTTGGGGCATTTCACATCATTCTATTTTCAACACTCGGTTATAATTATAACTTGAATCTGAAATGGCCCCCTTGGACTGGTGCTTTGAATAATTGTCCTCAGTTTGTGGTGCAGTTTTGGGAGGCTATAGAACCTTTAGGAGGTGGTGAACAGTTGAAAAGGAGGAAGCATTTACTTGGGTTCAAAGTTATTTGGCAAAGTTGTTTTAGGGCATGGTATGAAGAAGAGCACCATGGAAGAAGCCTGTGGTGGAGAAAACTGCTTCACTTCATGGGGCCTGGGAAACAGAAAGAGGAAAGGGTAGTGTGGGTGTCTTAGTTAGGGTTTCTATTGCTGTGAAGAGACATCATGGCCATGGTAACTCTTATAAAGGAAAGCATTTAATTGACAGTCTCTTATAATTTCAGAGGTTTAGTCCATTGTCATCATGATGGGACATGGTGGTGTACAGTCAGACATGGTGCTGTAGAAGGAGCTGAGAGTTCTACATCTTGATCCACAGGCAACAGGAAGTAAACTGAGTGTCATACTGGGCATAGCTTGAGCATAAGAGACCTCAAATCTAGCCCTCCCATAATGACACACTTCCTCCAATAAGGCCATATCTACTTTAACAAGACCACACTGCTTAATAGTGCCACTCCCTATGAGCTTATGGGGTCCAGTTACATTCAAACTCCCACAGTGGGTATGTACACTTATGCTGGCAAGTGTACCAGAGATCAGACTCCCTAGCGCTGGAATTATGACCGATTGTGAGCCACTTGATGTAGGTGTTGGGAACCAAAGTCAGTCCTTTTGCAAGAGCAGTTTGTGCTCTTAACTACTGAGCCATCTCTCCAGCCCCATCAGCTTTAGTTTTTATAGCTCACTTTATTTCACCTTATTATTTTATTGTTTACAGAAGCATGGCTGTATTCCAATCACCATGGTTTCAGACATTTAAATGTGTTGTGTAAGATGTATTTGAACCTGCTTTATGGAAGGAAAAACCTAATGATTCTTTTAGCTTTTTGGCTTAAAAAATTATTTTAAATGAAACCAAACCGCCAACAACTGCAAAGAACAAATCTAAGAAATGCCTGATTTGTGCCCATCACAATTTGTTTCTGGTTCTAGATTCCTTTCTGTCACCATCACAAATATCAGGACCAAAAAGCAGTACATGGGAGGAAAGGGTTGATTTCAGTTTACAGTAGGTCATAGTCCATCACTGAGGGAAATCAGGGCAGGAGAGCAAGCAGGAACCTGAAGGCTGGACTCCTTGAAACATTACCTCTAACCAAGGAACTCACAGCTGAAGAAGTACAGTAGAAACCGTGGAGGGATGTGCTTGCTGGCCCACTCTCTGGCTAGTGTTTAGCTAGTCCAGGTCTAACTGCCTAGGGAATGGTGCTGCCCATAGTGGGCTGGGCCCTCCTATGTCAATAAACAATCAAGGCAATCCTCCACAGATAGGCACACAGGCCAACCTGATCCGGATAATCCCTCCAAGGAGACTCCCTTCTCAGGGGACTCTAGGATCTACCAAGTTGACAGTTAAAGCTAACTAGGATACTACACTTTTAATAGGTAACTACTTATCTAGTTATGTAAGGCTGATTATAAAGTAACTTGTGCAAGGCTGATTATAAAGTTACTTGGTTGAATCTCAAGGCAACCTTGCTGTGGATGATTGATAAATAAAACACTGATTGGCCAGTAGCCAGGCAGGAAGTATAGGCAGGACTAGCAGAGAGGAGAATTGAGAGAACACGAAGGCAGAGAGGAGGAGACACCAGCCTGCCATCCAGGGAGCATCATGTAGAGGCAGTAGGTAAAGCCACAGAACACGTGGTGACATATAGATGAACAGAAATGGGCTGAGTATAAGAGTAAGAGCTAGACAATGGTAGGCCTGAGCTAATGGCCAAGCAGTTTAAATCATATAAGCATCTGTATGCTTATTTTATAAGTGGGCTAAGAGACTGCCAGGGCTTGGTAGGACCCAGAGAGAAAAACTCTAGCTACACAACCTACTTGAACTAAAATACTCAAATTCAGCAAATATAAAGGAAGAATCAACTCTATTTCAGACAGAGCTGTAAATGCCAGGAGGGACTGCAAATTGTTCAGTTTTGCTCTGGTCCATGGAGAGAACAAAGGTAGACATGCATTGCTCGATCCTAACAGCTCCCTAGGGGGAGGTGGTGAGAAGTCGTGGCGTTGACGGCACAGACACCAGGAGTCAGTCGAAGGCAAATAATGAACTCGTTTATTTAATAATAGGGAAGGCCTTATATACCCTCCTCCCAGCACCCAGTCTGTGTCGCAATCTGGTGGCATTGTGTGGTCATCCCTCATTGGCTGGGCCCTATCAGGAACTCTGACATGAACCAGGAACTCTGATAGTGCCTGTTGCTGGACCCTGAGGCAGACTCTGCATGATCAGGAACTCTGACAGCTCCTGTTGCTAGGCCCTCAGACAGACTCCAGGTTGGCTCATAAGGAGTATGTTATGTGCATGCCTTGGCAACTGCTCTGAGCCGATTTCCTTGACCCTATGGGCCTGTCCTACTACAGACATGATGGAGTGTGGTCCATGCAGAAATGTACATATATTAGATCAGAGGGAAGTAGACCATGCCCTCAGTAGAGGCTAACAAGAGATCCACAAGGAAGACTCCAGAAAGTCTGTCAACTAGGCATGGATTTAAGGACTAGATAGTCAGTATAAACAGGCACAGACGGGGCCCTATAAGAACACATCATGACAATATCATGGTTTGAATTATAGTGCCTTCCATAGGCTCCTGGTTTGAACCTTTGTTCTGAAGCTGTTAGTGCTATTTAGGGAGTTCATGAAACCTTTTTTCACGGAGGTGTCAACTCAGGGCTTAGGGTCCATCCTGTCTTCTCTCAAAGCCATCTTTGTCTGGATGTGATAGTGCTACCTATACGCACAGCACTTAGGAAGCAGAGGCAGGAGGATTGCTTCAGCCCATGGGCTATTATGTGACATTGAAATATAATGCTATCATCTACAAAGTCATGCTGGAGAACTGTATAATCCAGTCAAAAAAGATTGCAGATAAAAATCTTACGATGTTTCAAGTAAGTTTGGGGTTCTGTGTTGAACAACACCGATAGCCACCCTGAGGTACATGTGGCCCATGGGCTGCATGTTAGACATGTCTGCTTTACGGGGTTGGGCACACTAAGGAGAAACAGGTGACAATGGAGGGCCTTTGAAGGTTACACCTGGCCGGTAGTTTCCTCTTTAGTCTCTAATTCCAGTGCATTATGAAATGAAGGCTTTACGCTGCTCCATTTCATCACCATGATGTTCTGCTCAAGTGCATGGGGCCGGCAGTTGTGGGCCAACTCCTTTGTGTGTGTGTGTGTGTGTGTGTGTGTGTGTGTGTGTGTGTGTCTGTATTCTAAGACGTAATCTTCATCAGGACATTGCTCTATCCAGGGGTCATTATTCACCTTGGAGGTGTACAAGTACAGATGTGGGGAGTTAGGGGCAGAATCACAGGAACAGTTGATTCTAACTTGACCTTCAAGGATTACATGAGCAAGTTGGGGAGACAAAGCTTAGATGTGATTGACAGATTTAATAACAGCATCCGACACCAGAAGGAATGATGTCTTAGAGCCTAGGGCTAACAGAGAAGCAAAGAGGCTTTCCACACTTAGGAATGCGCTACATCCCCCGAGTAAAGTCCTCCACACTTTACAGCCCAGTCACTGAGGGCCACTTAGCATCTTTTTTTTTTGCTTCACCCAAGTGTGAACACATTCTGGTGGGATCACATAGGGTTACATCAGCAAGCCTCTCTGAACTGGTGTTAGGTAATTTTTACCTTGTAGAGTCCTTTCTTTATGGATAACCTTCAAAAAAAGAGTGTTTTCTCTAGGTGAAATTCTTTTTTTATGGTCTTTAAAAATCACTCACACACACACACACACACACACACACACACACACACATGCTTAAGTTTTCATAGATGTATACATTGCATGTTGAACACATTCCCCTACACACCCCAGATACACTCCCTTTTCTGATCCCCTCCATTGGTCCCCTTTGTTCCCCTAGTCAGCTTTAGTTCTGATTTCATCTTATATATGCATATGTGACTTTATATATCTTTATAAGATCTGGGAACTACAAATGGGAGAAAACATATGCTGTTTGTCTTTCTAAAATTGGCTTAATTCACTTTATACAGTCATCTCCAGCTGCATCCATTTTCCCGTGAGCAGTATAACCCGAAGCTATGGCTATTGCCTCTTTTTCATTCCTTCTCACCCTTCATTAAATAGTTATTGGAAATCTATAACTATTTAGGATCCAAGTGTGTATGAAAAAGAGTGTCTTGGTTGGCTTTTGTCAGGGCGACACAAACCGAAGACATATTTGGAAAGAGGGAATCTTAACTGAGAAAATGCCTGCATGAGACCTGTAGGTAAGTCTGTGGGGGGTGTTGTCTTGGCTAATGATTGATGTGGGAGGCTCCAGCTAATTGTGGGTGTTGCCACTCTGGGAAGGTGGTCCTATGTCATATAAGAAAGCGACGACCGACCCCCCCCCCCCCCCCCAGCGCGCCAGCAAGCTGGAAGGAGCAAGCCAGTAAGCAGAGTTCCTCCAGGGTCTCTGCTTCAGTTCCTACCTCCGGGTTCCTGCTTTGAGTTCCTGCTCTGACTTCCCTCAATGATGGAGTGTGACCTGAGAGTTGTAAGATAAAATAAACCCTTTCCTCTCCAAGTTGGTTTTGGCCATGATGTTTCATTACAGCAATAGAAATCCAACTAAGATAGAAGGTTAATTTCTATTTATTTACTAATTCACAGACACACTCTTACTATGTAGACTGAGCTTGCCTCAAACTTGCACTGATCCTCCTTTTTTAGCCTGTGTGTGCTGGAATCACAGTTCCATGCTCCCCTTTCTATTATTGTTGTTGCTTTTTGAAATAAGGTCTCATGTAGCCCAGGCTGGCCTCAATACGACTAGGCAGCCAAAGATGGTCTGGAACCCTGACCTTCTCACTTGCACCTCCCGAATGTTGGAATCACAGGAGCACACCACTGCACTGACTCTATCATTTTAAAAATCAGAATTGTCATCTGTTTAATGCATATGGGTGAAAACAGATTCCAGATATAGAAACAAACAAAAATAGTGTTGCTGACTGGAGGTGTAGCTTGATGGTAGAGTGGTAATGGACTGTGGAGATCCAAGATAGGCAGGAAAGGGTATGGGATCCCATGGAGTCTATAGCTGAGGCTAGCCCATCATGCTGGGGCTTTCACATTTCATCTTCTTAGTGGTTCAGATACTTCCTCCTCTCTTCTCTGTTTGCACCAAGTAGGAAGACCCGGATGTTCTGATAACTTTTATTCTTTCCTGTGTTTCAGTGATGGAGGTTGACATTGACAGAGGTGTCTGAAGGGAGGTCCTCATCCTGTAGAGTGTTGAAGCTGGTTCATCTCATGTAGCCATCTCTCCTCTTGACCTACCCTTGCAATTTGAGAGCAGAGGAAACTGAGGCCCACAGAAAGGAAAAGTTCTACAATATACTAGGGTCCTGTGTGACTTTTCCTGGGGAAGCATTCAACCAGAGAGGGCACTGCCAATAGACAAAATAAATATCACTCAAATCTAATCTTAGTGAATGAGTGGGTTTATTTGGTTACATATAGAAATATAGCAAGGAGTTACTTACAGATGACCCAAAGGGAGTTGCCTCATCATGGGTGATAACAAATGCTGCCTCATCATGGGTGATAACAAATGCTGCATCTCTGGAACTCCCTGTGCAACACAGGTCCACCAGAAAGTCTCCTTTCATTAGCAACTGCAACTCTGATATCACCTTGGGGAGAGGGCCTTGTGATTCTTCTAAGTTTCAGGAGCTTCCTAAGCCTTGTGAGTTTGTTTGCCTCCTGTGCTGGCTGCTTTTTGTCAACTCAACACAAACCTAGACATATTCAGGAAGAGGGAACGTTAAATGAGAAAATGCCTCCTTAAGACTGGCCTGTAGGCAAGCCTGTAGGGCATTTTCTTCATTAATATGTGAGATGTGAGATAGGATTAATACAGCTGAGCTTCTTTGGACCTCCAGCTCCCAAATAATGACATGGAGACTTCTTATGAAGTATGAAAGCTTGGCCTTAGCTTATGCTTGCTCACAACTGGCTCTTAAAACTTTAATTAACCCCTTTATATTAATCTACATCCTGCCATGTGGCTTGATACCTCCCTTCTATAATGTATATCTGACTTCCTTCTTGTCTTGCCTGCAAATCCCCTGCCTCAGATTCCCCACCCCACCAGTTCCTCTCTCTCCCCCGGGAAGTCCCACCTATCCTCTCTTGTCTAGCTATCTGCCGTTCAGCCCTTTATTAAACCAATCAGAAGGTGCCTTAGGGAGATGAGGAGGGACAGAGACACACCGTCACACAGTGTGATCAAATAGCCCGCCCGCAACAGATTAATACGGGATATGTGCAATGAAATAAACCCTTCCTTCCCTAACTTGCTTTTGGTCAAGGTGTTTTATCACAGCCGGAGAAACCCTAATTAAGACACCCTCTGAGCCTTCCAAGTTTCATTTACCTTCTTATCCTGTGAGTCTTGTTTACTTCCTGAGTCCTAAGAGACTCCTTCTTCTATCTAGGAAGGATTATTTCACGTTGAGGATGCTGCTCCACAAGGATGTCTCAAGTGCCCTGGGAGAACATGTTTTAAAAAAAATCCCCTCTGCGAGGGAGGCACGCTCACTTTGCATACAAGGAGATTTTAGTTTAGTGAGCATCCCAGGTTCATGGACAGTTTTCTAGTTCGTTCGCCAGACAGGTTTACACTATGTAGCCCACGGTGGCCCCAACCCTCCTCCCTTATCCTCCCGAATTCTAGGATTGCAAACATGAGCCACCACACCCAGCTCCAGGAACAGATTTCTGCTGCTATTTCTTCCCGTCTACCCTTTCGCCTCACAGAAAACATACACAGTTGAAACTGCGTGCCGCAGATATCCCGAGTGCTTGCCGAGGCTTTGGGAAACAGCTTCGTTTGACTTTCTTGCGAAGAGCGCATGGGAACGAGCAACACACAAGATGGTGTGACATTTTTATGCCCTTTTGGTGTAAATTCTACGAAATCAAGGTAGCACCGAGGGCTTCACTTTAAAATAGAACACGAGGAATTCTGCGCGTTCAGAGCTGGAGCTGCGTGTGATCTTCCTGTTGAGAGCTTGTCTTTGGCATAGACAACCGGAAATGACCCCTTTCCCTACCTGGCTGATGCCCTTTCAAGATCAATCAGTGATCCAAGGGGCTGAAGTCTGCAGCTCGTTTCTTTTAAGCAGCCCTTTGGGGGTATCACTTCCTCTCCCCTGTTCCAGGGATGGGTAATTGGCACCCGAGGATCAAGTTGGTTGGAGGAAGCGTCAAGGAGGATATGAAAAGTTGGAACATTGTTTCCTCTTTTGATTTGTCCTTCTGGCTCAGATAAGAACTCCCTGGGTTCAGTGCAGGATCCTTCCTGCCTGTGATGAGAATACATCAAACACTGAGCTTGCGGCTTGTGGTAATTTCTTTGTTCCACGCTTGGTGGGCCGGTGAGAGACCGAGTTCAGAGAAGTGTTGGGAAAATCCTACACTTTTTTTTTTCTTGTTCCCGTCACTTAGATTTGTTTTTAATTTTTATTCTTTGGGACATAGTCTCCCACTGTAACCCAGGCTAGCCTGGAACTCATTATCCAGCTAAGGCTGCCCTTAAACTCATGGCAACCCCCCTGCCCTGGCCTCCCAAGAGCAGGTGTGTAGCACCATGTCCACCTGAGGAAGCTGATTCCTTTCTCACCCTGTAAAAATGGTCCATTAACTGGTGGTGTGGGCTGGAGCTGCACCTCATTTAGTCCAATGCTTGCCTAGCTCTGATTCTGAGTCCCAGCACCAGGTGTGGTGATGCATGCTGGTTTCCCTAGCACCTGGGAGGTGAAGACAGGAGCATCAGGGTTCGAGGTCATCCTCAACTGTGTAGTAACTGAGGTCAGCCTGAGCTTCATGAAACCCTGTCTCAAAACCCAGTAGTTTTCAGAAAAGCCTGCCGGGCATCTCCATTTCCTCCTCACGGCAGGTGTGTGAGGGAAGACAGGGATTGGCGGATATTTGGGGACCATTTCCGGGAATGACCTTTACCTAGGCTGTCTTAGTTATGACCAGCTTGACTGCACTGCCAGGTGGATTTCCCAGTCCATCACCACGTGACTTGCAAGGAGCAGACAGTCTTGTTTGAGAACTGCCTGGTTTTCCCACCGATGACCTTTCCTGGCCCTCTGCAACCCTGCCTTGAGGATGGACACACACAGGTGGCGGGTGAACTGAGACAAAGCCCGGCTCTCCTCTCCGGTCTCCTGTCTCAGGGTGCAGATGTCTGCAGACTGAGCTGGATGAGGCTGAGAGAGAGCTTGGCCAGCTCCCTCTGCTCAGGTAACTTATTTAAAGCCGTAAGTGAAGGAGGAACAGGCTCAGTGTTTTATTTCCATACTCGCTAATAACTCATCTCCCCAGTGAAACTGCTCTTCCTCCAGGTTTTATTTTCCTGTGGCGCAATAAAAACTCTATCACCCGAGCGTTTGCAGCTCTGCCTGAGCTGTTGGGACTGTAGCACTCAATTCCGTTCTCAATTGTAATAATTAAATCCCTCCCTGGTGTCTGGTGACAACTTATTTTCTTGCCCCCTTTCTCATCTTCCGTTCTTACTTTCTTTTTTTTTTTTTTTGAAGTGCTGGGGATGGAATGGATGCCTTTACTCATGCCATGTAAGTGCCCGACTGCTGAGCCATACCCTTGGCCCTTTCATTATTTTATTTGTTTATTTGTTCATAGGTGTGTGTGCATGCTGTTATGTGTCAGCAGGAGTCTGTACACATATGTGTCAGCAGGTGTGTGGGCACATATGTGTGTTAGAGTGTTGGCCAGACGTAAACATCAGGTGATATCTCCCTCAATTGCTTTCCACCTTATTTTTTAATATAATATTTTATTCACTCTTTGGTAATTTCATATGTAATTTCTGTACAGTGTATTTTTATCATATTGACCCCTCTCTTATCCTATACAACTCCTTCCAGGCACCCCTCTACCCACAACCCCTTCCCAAATTCATATCCTTCTAATTTTTTTTAAAACACTTTCTATTAGTCTATATGCACATGGATGTGGGAATGCCCACTTAAGCATGGACAACCTACCAGGGGTCACACTCCCGAAGAAAACTGATTCTCCCTCCTCTAGCAGACGTCAGCTGCGGTAGCTCCTTTGCTAGGGGTGGAGTCTTGTGAGCTCCTTCCTCATCCATTCACTCATGAACTCACAGCAGCCATGATTGTCTATAAAAGTCCTGCACAAGATTAAGCCGGTCCACCTTGCCCCATTCCTTTGAAAACAAGGCTTCCTGCTGAACTCAGAGCTCATCAATTGGGCTAGACTAGCCAGTCAGCCAGGTCCAGACTGGGGTTACAAGTATGTACCAGTTTTTATTGGGTTACAAGTATGTCTGGGTTCTGTTTTCAGGGCAAACACCTTAACCACTGAGCAATCTCCCAGCCTCTTCATTTTCAATTCTTTTTTGGGTAGGTTTAATTTTGCTGGAGAAGTCAAGTTTTCTGGGCCTTTGGGAAGACCAGAAAGGCAGTCCTCTTAAGAAAGGAAGGAAGGTTTGTGTTCATTCAATATCTTCTGTCCTCTAGTTCCTTCCTAGACTCATTTCCCCTTGGACATTTTGCTGCAGGTTACATAATTTGCTTTCCATCCGGAAAATAAACCCATCGTCTTGCTTGGACTCGCTTCAGCCCTGAGCAGGGGCAGGAGGCTGATTTGGGTCAGATTCGGTCCAGTGGAGGCGGATGTGGGTTAATGGCAGGTTGGAGTGGACAGAACTCACCAGGAAAGAGCAGAGCATGGAGAAATGCATTTACCTACGTTCCTACCCTCCTTCCCCCCTTGACGGCCACCCTGTTTCCTTTCCTACATTTTTCTGATTGTAAATCACGCAGTGGTGAGCAGCCAGGGGAGGAATACTTGCCTGTATTTGTGATTGGTTTCTGGAATCTTGAACTCATGCGTGTGAAGACACTGGGTCAGTGATTAGAGGCACCTTTTAGCCCTTCAGTTTAATTGCCAAGAATCCATTCTTGAAAGGTTCCCTGCTTTCTCCACCTGTGCAAACCCAGGAAGCAGAATGTGCATAAAATTGGACGAGGTGGCACAAACCCATAATTCTAGCACTCCATTGGTGGAGACAGGATGGCTACGAGTTGAAGGCTCAGCTACTCAGTGAGTTGAGGACCAGCCCAGGCTGTACAAGTCCATGTTTTTTTTTTTTTTTTCTTTTCTTTTTTTTTTTTTTTTTAAAAGAACAACAAAGAAAATTCCACTTCATACAGTACCATCAACATCATCTTCAGGGTCTTAGAAAATGTTGGCAACTTGATAATTCAAAAGTAACACTGTGTTCATATTTTACCTTCATTCCTAGTGAGATCCAATTTATTTCTGTATTATTTAGCCAAAATATTTTCCTGCATTCTTTGATATTCTCTAGATGATTATGATAGAGAAAGTAGCTTTGGTCTGTGCCAGGGTTTTATGCCTTAGTATTTAAAAATATTTAAATTATATGTATGTGTGTGTGCCCCGCCTATGTGCACACATGAATGCAGGTGGCAGCTGAAGGAGACAAGGGTGTCAGACCTCCTGAGCTGGTGGTTGTGAGCTGCTCAGTGTGGGGGTCAAGAACTGAACTGGGGTCTTCTGCAAGGGCAGGAAGCACTACTTAACTGTAAGCCATCTCTCTGGCACCATGTGCTAGGGTTTTGTTTGACAGTTTTCAGCCTCGTGCATGCTGGCTAAGTGTACCACTGCACCGTATCCTCAGGGTTACTAAGTCTCCTAGGCTAGCCTTGAACTTGCAATCTTTCTGCTTCTGTTCTTTGTGTAAAATGACTGGCACATGCCACCATTCCCAACTATACACTTATTATTAATTGATTAATTAATTGTGTACAGGCAGTATATGCATGTATGGTTGTGTGTGTGTGTGTGTGTGTGTGTGTGTGTGTGTGTGTGTGTGTGTGTGTGTGTGTGAAGGCCAGGGGGCAACCTTGGTTGTCATTTCCCCAGGCGCCATCCATCTTTTCTGAGATGGAATTCTCTCCTTGGCCTAGAGCTTGCCAAGTAGACAAGACTGGGTGACCAGCATCTCCAAGGAATCCTCCTGTCTCCGTCTCCTTAGTACTGGTATTACAAGACTTTATCACCATGTGTAGCCTTTTAAAAATGGGTTTTAGGGCTCCAGATTAAGACCCTATGCTTAAGGCAAGCACTTTATTAATTAAACTATCTCCAGTTTAATGCTTCCTTTCACTTTATTTTAATTTAATTTTAAGGTTTATTTTTATTTTTTAAATGTGGGTCTGTGCATGTGAATACAGGTGCCTGGGGAGGCAAAAAGATCTCAGGTCTCCTGGAGTTGCAGTTATAGACATTTGTGGGCCATCTCATATGGGTACTGGGAACCGAATTCAGGTCCTCTGCAAGAGCAGTACATGCTCTTAACTGCTGGGCCACCTCTCTAGCTTCCAACCTCTTCTCTTGGAAACAGTCTCATATAGATCAGGCTGGGCTACAAACTCACTGTGTAACCTGGGATGATCTTGAATGTCTGCTTTTGCCTCTCAAGAGTTGAGACCACAGGTGTGTGCCACTACAGTTGATTGATGGAGTGCTGGGGATTGAACTCAGGGCTTTACATACGCTGGGGATGCACTCTGCCAGCTGAACTACACCCCTAACCTCTAGTTTTCTCTTCATTTGCGTATGTGTTCACACGTGTGTAAATCTGTGTGTGTGCCTATCTGTCTTAGTGTGTGCACAGACAATCATAGATTTTTAACAAGAAGCTGGGTCTGGCTGCACAACATAGGGTATTCCTGTTTCCTATCCCGCTCCTGGAGATGAACGGACTGTTAAATGAAGGGGCATTTAACTCAATTAGGGGTGCCCACAATGCTGTCACTGGAGATGAGGTTTTCTTGTTCTGTGCTCGTGATCAGTCACATTAGGTAATTAAGAACTGGATTGTCTGAGAGCTCATTTAATGAATGTACATCCAGCAAATGTACGCGTCCTTCAGACTCAGTCACTGGTAGGGAAATCCAGGCAGGGAGCAGTGCCCATGTTTCATTCATGTGCCACCTGGGACATCTGCTGCTCTGTTGGCCCTGCTGCACTGGGGACTTTATAGCCTGTGCTTCCCCCTTCTTCAGGGCCCTAAAAATTTTCCCATTTCTGCCTGCAGGGTAGGATGCTGAACAGACCATAAGTACAGTGAACCGCCAGAGGAGACTCTGCTGGTGGACACAATACCTGATCTGTTGTTTATCACCTAATTATTATTATTACTATTATTATTATTATTATTATTATTATTATTATTATTATTATTTTTGGTTTTTCGAGACAGGGTTTCTCTGTGTAGCTTTGCGCCTTTCCTGGAGCTCACTTGGTAGCCCAGGCTGGCCTCGAACTCACAGAGATCCGCCTGCCTCTGCCTCCCGAGTGCTGGGATTAAAGGCGTGCGCTACCAACGCCCGGCTTCACCTAATTTTTTTAAACAGAGACAAAGTCCCGTTATGTGACCCAGGCTAGCCTTAAATACTCTCCATCCAATAGCCTGAGCCTCCCTGATGTAGGGATTACAGGCATGTAACAATGGACACCAACTTTCATCATTTTTTAATTTCACTTTTTTTTTTTCCACATAGGATCTGTGTAGCTCAGGCTGGCCTCAAACTTGCTTAGTAGCTGAGCATGACCTTGAACTCTTGCTCCTCCTGCCTCTGCCTCCTGAGTGCTGGAATTACAGGTGTGCTCCACCACTCTCTGTTTATGTAGTGCTGGGGATGGAACCCGGGGCTTCCTTTGTGCTAGGCAAGCATCCTAACAACAAATCAACATGCCACAGGACACTGTGGCCCTTCACTGCTCCTCAGCATACTGGTTTGGACCCCAGGGACCACTATGACATCTCTTCTTCTTCCCCCAGACCTTCCCCAATGATGACCTCTGAACTTTGACTGACTTACGGTCACTTGTATAACTTTCGTCTTGTTTTGATGGTGCTTTTCAATCTTCAACATTTTTCTCTGGTTGCCATAGAAACAGTGATGTCAGGCCTACTGAGAGCTCTATTCTATTGTCATGGACATGGGCTTCGCAGAGTTGTTTTCTCTGATAATGTTTGTGGCTCAGCTGGTAGAGTAGTGCTTTCATAGTATGCATGGAGCCCGTGCCCAGTGCCACATCAACCTGGTGTGGTGATGCATGTGGCATATGTCTCATCCCAGCACTCCAGAGTTAGAAACCAGAGAATCAAGAGTTCAAGGTCAGCCTCAGCTACAGAGCAAAGTTCAAAGGCTGCCTAGGATATGTGAGATCCTGTCTCAAGCACTTGCTGCTTCCCCAGAGGACCCAAGTTTGGTTCCCAGCACCCATGTCAGGCGGCTCATAATTGCCTATAACCCCAGCTCCAGAAGATCCTATGCCCTCTTCTGAACTCTGTGAGCATGCGCGCGCGCGCACACACACACACACACACACACAAATAATAATAATAATAATAATAATAATAATAATAATAATAAATAAATCGGAAAAAATTTGATTTTGGTTTTAATGTTAATCATATCACAAGAACTAAAGATGTCCACCCCCAGATCGGTGTCTCTATGCACCAAAGTTCTGTCCCATGCAGGCCACTCTCCCTTACCTTGGAAAGCTGATGCTAGTTCAGCATCACTTGGAATGCTTTTCTGTCTAGCCACATTTTGCTGTGCTGGGAAACACAGCCTTTGGGTGAGCCAGAAAGTGGGACCGGCCTTCAGCTTGCTCCGCGGGGAAGCTAACATCCCCCAGAGCCACCCATGTGTCTTTTCATTGTCCTCTGGCTGTGTCCTCTGACCTTGTATCATATTCGTACACTGCTTTAAAGATCCTGGAAGGGCAGGGTGGCAGACACTCAGGAGGCTGAGGCGGAAGGATGGCAGGTTAAGAAACCCAAGGTGGTGGCGCAAGCCTTTAATCCCAGCACTCGAGAGGCAGAGCCAGGCGGATCTCTGTGAGTTTGAGGCCAGCCTGGGCTACCAAGTGAGTTCCAGGAAAGGCGCAAAGCTACACAGAGAAACCCTGTCTCG
>CABHPR010158085.1:8871-15984 GCA_902168415.1 Peromyscus melanophrys | reverse complement strand
AAAAAAAAAAAAAAAAAGAAAAAGAAAAAGAAAAAGAAAAAAGAAAACAGATCCCAAACCGGAAGTCGAATAGGAACCAGAACTGCCCCTGAAGAGATGTTTCTTTGGAAGGCGCTCAGCCTCAGAGCTGCCCCTGGTCCAGCTGATGTGCTGTGGCCACCAGAGAGAGGATCTCGCTGGCCCACCTCTTGTTGGAGCTCAGAGTGAAGAGACAAGTGAAGGAGACACAGAGTCAGGCAACGGGTACTTCCCCTCCTGGCTCGCGGCTCCGTGATGCTTCAGATTGCCTGCTTGACAGGATCTGCAGTCACTCAGGAGATAATCTTCTGGGCAAGTTTCTAGTTTAACTGAAAGGGGACGATGAATGTGGACAGCACCATCTGATGGCTTGGGGGTTTCTGCATAAAAAAAGAAAAAGGAAAAAGAGCTGAGTACCCGCCCACCAGCATGCATCTCTCTTCTCAGCTGTGGATGCTACATAACCAGAGACTCCACACTCCTGCCTCCATGCCTTCCCCACCACAGTGGACTGTCCCTTCGAACTGTGAGCCAAAGGGCACCTTTCCTTAAATCATGTTTGTCAGGGATTTTGTCACAGCTCCAAGGACAGCAACTAATACAGAGTCCTTGCTGAGTCTTCTCTTCCGAAGGGCCAAGGCCATCTCTACTTGGGATGGGCCCTGTGACCAGTAGGATGTCACCTCCTCCAAAGATGCTACCTGCTGATCCCTGGAAGCTGTGGCTATAGGATGTCACATGGTCAAGGAGAACCAAAGTCTCCCATCACTTGACCTGCACTGTTTTGTTGCATAGGAGCCCTGAAAGGTTCAAGAACTTTGTGACTTACCATGGTGAGGTAAGACACAAGGGTATATTTTATTTGTGCTGAAATGTGATTTTATTTGTATGTTAATAAATAAACGTGTCTGGGGGTCAGAGCTAATAGCAAGCCATAGCAGAAGTCTGGCAGTGGTAGCACATGCCCTTAATCCCGATCACATGACAGGCAGATCTCTCTGTGTTCAAGGACACCACCAGCATGGAGACACACGCCTTTAATCTCAGTACCAACCATAGAAGACCTGTAGGTCTGTATAGACAGGCAGTGATGAGGAGGTCATGTGGTTGGGTTTACAACCAATGAGAAGGCAGAACAGAAAGTCAATAAAAAGATAGACACACAGGAAGTAGGTCTCTTTCTCAAGGGAAGGACCGCAGCGGCAGCGGGTGGTAAGAAGGCGGTCTTGGTCTCAGCTCTTAGCTACTGCTCTCTGACCTCTGGGGCTTTTAACTCTGCATTTGGCTCTGTGTTTCTTATTTAATAAAACCGTTGAGAATTACATCTACACAAGGATATGATGTAAAGGCAACAATGGGATGTTCTTACACGCTAAGGAGTCAGGGAGGAGCTGTCACGGTGAGCCTGGAGCTTGCTGATTCAGCTAGGCTGGCCGACTGGTGAGCCGCAGGCTAATGCCTGCTTCCCCTTGCCCAGTGTTGGGATTACAAACACATAGCACGGCACCAGGAGTTTTGACATGGATTCTAGAAATCAGATTTAGGTTCTCATTCTTGCAAGGGAAGAACTGTATTGACTGCACCATCCCCTCGTTCTCTGAAGCATAATCCATGAAAGCATAGTTCCTACACCATAAAAATGTACATTATTGTATAACCATCCCCAACATCCATTTTTAGAACATTTCGGTCACCCCCAAAACACTCCTTGGGCCCATCTGCAGTCATTCCATGTTTCCACATTCAGCCCCAGGCAACCACTAAACTTTCTGCTTTGGTGACTTTTCCTCTCCCGGCCCCAAAGCTTTTCCTTCAGGCTTTGCCATTTAGAAAAACCCAGGCTGAGGCACACAGCAAGAGAGCTGTAAAATTAGACTTGATCTCTGACTATGAGCAACCATCCTGGGCGGCTTCCTAGGAGGTTGGGAATGGACATCACAGGCAATGTGTCAGCAAATGTTGGCTATTTTGTAGTTAGGACAGGCATGATAGAATGTGTGTCTTCATGGTAGAATGGCTTCCGCCAGATCAGCCCTTGTTTCCTGGGTGTGGTTTTCATTCTGAATGGAAATTTACTGATGGTTGATCACGTGATCTGTGTCCTGAGGCGGGTCCAGCCTGGGGAAGATCCCCAGAGTGAGGCTTTCTCCAGGGGTTTTGTCAGGATGATTTGTTTCCTTGGCTTTTGTATTAGTTAGTTTTTTTCATTGCTGTGGCAACAGTAGTTTAAGGGAGGAGATGTCTATTGTGCCTCAGATAGTGGTCCATCCTGGTGGGATGGCATGTTGGCTAGAGTGTGTGGTGATTGGTCACATTGTATCCACAGTCAGGAAGCCGAGAGAGATGAACGCTGGTGCTCAGCTTGCTTTTCTCTTTTGAATGCAGTCTGGCACCTCATGGGATGGTGCTACTCATATTTAGGGCATATTTTCCTTCCTTAATCTACCTCGTCTAGAAACCCCTTCATAGACATGCCAGGCGTTTATTTCTCTGCTGATTCTAGGCCCTGTCAAATGGACAGTCAGCAGAAACCACTGGGGCTGGGGAGCTGGCTTAGTGCACGGCTGTTGCTAAGAAAGCTTGGGGACTAGAGTTCAGATCTTTAGTATCAATGTAAATGCCACAGGGCAGTCTGCCTATAATTCCAGTGCTTGGAAAGTGGAGACAGATAGATAGATTGATAGTGATTGATAGATAGTGATTGATAGAATGAGCTGGAGAGCCCTTCTAGCCAATGTAAGGGAGTTCTGGTTCAACTGAGAGACTCTGCCTCAATGAATAAGGTGGAAGAGAGTGAGGAAAACCCTGACATCAGCTTGGGCTTTCATATGCACACACATATACATTCACCTCCATTCACATATAGGTCCATAGCACATACACACACCCCAGACACAGGCATAAAAGTACCAACCACAGACACGTGTGTATGCCTCCACACATGCAAATGTGCATATGCACACTCACATCCACTACACATCCACACACATTTTAAAATCTGTCAACCATCATAAAGGGGATTCAGTCAACTTGCTCAGAATCAGAAAACATGGGTTCTGGAATAAAAAGCAGGAGTGGATATTCCAGTTGGCTTGGCTGGCCCATACTGCTTTAGGGAGTCAGTAAGTAGTTCTTTAGTTTATCTAGGTCAGTTTAGCTGGTAGGGGAGTGTCTTGATTGTTAATTGACTCTGCCCACTGTGGGTAGCACCATTCCCTAGGTTGCACCCTAAACCAGAGTAATGGAAGCCAGCTGAGCAAGCACAGGAAGCAAGCAAGGATCCATGAGTCTATTCTCTCTGCTCTTGGCTATGGATATGATATTCTAAGTTCCTGCCTTAACTTCCTTGAAATTATCAACTGTGATCTGGAATTGTGAGCCAGTTCAACCCCTTTCCCCCTAAGATGCGTTTTTTTTATTATTATTTTTTTATTTTTTTTTTTAAATTTTTTTTTTTTTTTTTGGTCGGGATATTTTATGGTAGCAACAGAAGTGAAACTAGACCCGGCTTAGTTTATCAGTACCATGGACAGGGCAGGAAAAGCTGAGCACATTACTGGAGAGGTCTGCAGGGGTGAGAAAGGTCAGGGCCCCCTGGAGCAGGAGGCCTCTGGGAGTCTGAGTTAATTTCTTCTGCAGTGAAGAGTCTCTGGCTAGATTTCATTACAGGTCTAACAGTCACATTTTCATTTTAGAGAGATCAATCAGACAGCCCGGGACCTCTTCACACAAAATAATTTATTCTTTGTATTTGGCACGATTCCCCAAGGATAGAAGGCAGAGAAGAGAAGTTTTCCAGAGGTGTGTGTGTTGCAGGGGAATGGGACATGCACCCTGCAGAGGGTCTCAACCCTGATGCCCTGGGCTCTGGACAGGGGGTGGTGGCCCAAGTGTGTGAAAGGGGAAGAGGCCATTGCTAATGTAACTCACAGCTGTCGTTTTCAGTTGGGCAAAGGTGGGTGGTTGGTGAAGGCTGAGAGGAATGCAGAGAGGTGGCCATGGGGAGGGTGGCATCTTTAGAAGTGGGGACCTGCTGAGTACTGTTGGAATGCCCTCCTTTGCTTTGTTGGTGGTGTGTTATTTGCATTTAGTGTGTCAATAATATAAAATGATGATTATAAAAATAATATAAAAGAGTAACACACATGCAGTACAAATGAATTCATTAGAAATAACCAGTGTGAGGTTGGTGAGGTGATTCAGCCTGTAAAGGTACTTGCTGCCAAACCTGATGACCCGAGTTCAATCCTTGGGAACCCCATGGAGGAAGGAGAAAACCAAATTATCTTCTGCATATGAGCACACACACACTTATACAAGTATGCACACACTCTGCACATGAACACTCTACACACATATGTGTACACTCTGCACACACATATGTACACACACGCTCTGCACACACAATGCACATTCTTTACACACACAAGCATATGCACACTCACATGCACACACAGAGAGAATGAAAAAGCAAAGAAACAAATAAATAAAATGATTTCTTAAAAAGTTAAAAGGAGGCAACCAGGGTGAGAATTTATTGACAGAAAACTCTCCCTGATCGATCGCCTCTGTTTCTCTATGAATCTTTAAAACACATTACCACCTGCAACTACCTTTCTACATGAATTTTCATTTTGTTTTTAGTGAAAATTTAAATAACCTAAATTAAGATAAGAGAATGTCATTTGAAGCGTTTATTAAGTGGAATAATTCATTGACATGTCTTACTTTAAAATTGAAACATTTCCTTCAGAACCTTTATTGTTCCATCAGCTGATTTTCTGAGGGAATTAACATAGAAGAATGCATGAGAAGACGTTGAACATAGTAGAAGATGGCTTTCATTTCTTATATACTGGTAATTCCAGAAGGATTTTATAAAAATGAGTTGTGTCTAAAATATTTAATAACTGTCAGTATATTTAAGATTGTATAGGCTTTTTAAAACTACTATGAAGATAATATGTTTGTAAAATTTGAGAACAGATAAACAAAAACCACAGAGAGTTCTGCCTAGCATAACCACGGTGAAATCAACAAACATTTATTGTATGTCTGACACTGGTGTGGAACTTCCAGATCCTGGACAGAGGAAGTCTTTATGGGCATTAAAGATAATAAGAACAATAGTTGATCATCTGGTGCTGGGGATCGAACCCAGGATCTTGTACATGCTAGGCAAACACTTTACCATTGAGTCACCTCCCCAGCCCAGGGCTTGTATTTCCAGCAGAGGGAGATGTATGTATTAGATAACCAGTCAACTAGATTATGCAAACTAGTTGAGAATAGTATTAAGAAAACGGAGCAGAAAGATAGGGTTTGGTTCAGCAACCATGCTCTTTTTATTTGTGGCCTTTTTATAGATCAGGTCTCCTGTAGTCCACGCTGGCATTGAACTTGCTGCTTAGCCGAAGATGACCTTGAACTTCTGATCCTCTTATGTCTGCCCCCTTGGTGGTAGGGTTACAGATGTGTATCACCACATCTGGCATGTAGAGCTAGGGATGGAATGTAAGGCGTCGTGCATGCCAGGCAAGCACTGTTCTAACTGAGCTACATGCTAAGCCCTGGCATCCTTTATAACTTGACATCTTGTCATACACCGACACTAATGTAGGGTGATACAGGAGCTCTTCTGTTGCTATGAAGAGGGTTCAATGACAGGGAGTGTTTGTGTCTGGGTAGACCACCATGGATAGACCTCCAGGTAAGACCACCATGGATAGACCTCCATGGCTAGACCATTGTAAGTAGACCACCGTGGTTAGGCTACTATTGATAGACCACTGTGGATAGATCATCATGGGTTGACTTCTGTGGGTAGACCACTATCTAATCTTCCTTCTCCTTCCCCTTTAACCCTTCCTTATCCCTTTCCATCTCCCTCTTCCTCTTCTCTCCTCCTCGCCTCCCTTTTCTTTTTCATTTTCTCTTCTTTTTGACAGGGTCTTCCTATGTAGCCCATCCTGGCCTCAAACTTATGATCCTCCTGAGTGCTGGCATCATAGGATAGGTCTTTATTTATTATATGAAGTCCAAGTCCTTCATCGGGATCCCAAGAGTGTGACTTCTCAGCTTCTAAGTGGCTGGGTTGGACATCTATCCTCCTAGCCAGAATCAATCCTCATTAAAAGAAGAATATGAAGGGACAGCAAAGGCATCCATATGGAGCATAGAGATAATCAGTGGCATTAAGTGACACAAACATTCTGCAAGAGATAGGGCAAATTATACAAAGAAATTATAAAAAAAATTATAGAAATTTTCTTCATAAAAGAAGTTATTTTTAACGTAATTTTTTTTGTTGATTCTTGGTCTTACTATGTAGACCAGGCTGGCCTCAAACTCACAGAGGTCTGCCTGCTCCTTGCTCCCATGTGCTGAGATTAAATTCGTGAGCCCCCACGTCCTGCTGACAGTCACATTTTGGACACCATCTGCTGTAGCCTTAAGGAAGCTCAAGAAACCATGGGCTGTAAAGAACAGCACAAAAGACAGGAAAGAAAAGCTTGTGTGATAAGGCAGTGGATGAGGAGGAGAAAGAGTTTGGCAGAGCTAGAAGTGAGTGGAGGAGGCAAGTCACATGGTGGGAAAAAAATGCATCTAGCATTAAACCAGCAAGGGGAGGGCACAGTGGGGCCAGGTCTGTCTTCGAAGCTACTCAGGGGACTGAGGCGGGAGGATCCCAAGTTCAAGGCCAGTTTGGGCCACTTAGTGAGACCCTGTCTTAAAGTAGAAGTTATAAAGATGACTGGAGTGTGGTCCAGCAATAGAGTGGCTGACTAGAATCCCCCAGTAAGGGGCAGGGGTGTGGCTCAGCAGTAGGCTTACCTAACACAGACAGGTTGATGTGTCCCATCCCTGGTACCATTTGGCAGGGGTGGGGGTAGGGGACACAGTAAAGGGTAGGATTAAAATGACAATTTCATTAGCAGTGAGGAAGATGAGTTGGGGTGGACTCCTCGGATATCGAGGTCAAGGACAGGAACTCAGTTACTTAAGAGATTATAAGTAGAGAAACAGGCAGCGATGATCTGATATGTGCGTGATTTATACTTCGGAAGAAGATCCCAAAACACATTGAGCAACAAT
>CABHPR010158085.1:1371-3871 GCA_902168415.1 Peromyscus melanophrys | reverse complement strand
ATGTATTTATGGCTCTGTGTGGTGGAAGGGAACAAAGTCAGCTGTGATCACGCTAAGCAAGTGATTTGTTATTGAGCTGCACACTAATACCCAACTGGGGGACTCTAGGCAAGTGCTCTCCCACTGACCCATACCCCAGCTCTCTTTTTACCTTCTATTTTAACAAACGGTCTCACTAAGTTACCCAGGCTAGCCTTGAACTCACTCTGTAGTCCAAGCTAATCATGAACTTGTGACCCTTGGGATTCAACCTCCTGAGTAACTGGGATGACATGTCTGCAGCCTATCCCTCTGTCCTGGCTTTGACTTGGTCCAGGTTATCCTTTCCATTCTGTCCAGAGTTCTCTATTGTGTTCCATTAGGTCACTTTCCTGCTTAAAAGTCTCCCATTTCCCCTTGTCTGTAGTTCAAAGGCCACACACGCTACATAAGATCTTGCGGTTGACAGAATAACACTCCCCCCAGGCAAAGCTTTGCACAGTTCCCAGAACCCATGGTTATGTTTCTTTCCAAAATAATCACGGGGTTCTTCATAAGAGAGTGGAAGAAAGGTCTGAGTGATGATTGAAACAGAAAGCCAAGCTTCGGAGGGAGCAGATATTATATACCTGACCTGAAAGACAGAAGGAACCACTGTATTGAGTGACTTTTCCTGGGAGACTTGAACAGACATCTGTTATCCTAGATAGGACACAGACACAGACCAAAGACATGACCCTACCTGCTCTAGTTTTATTCTGTGGCTGTGATTAAAGCACTCCTTGGAACAAAAGTGATTTGGAGGGTGAAGAGTTTCCTTGGCTTACAGTTCTAGGCCCATCATTGAATGAAGTCAGGACAGGAACTCAAGCAGGAACTCGGGGCAGAAATCATGGAGGAACCGTGACTGGCTTGCTCACAGGTTCATGCTTCACTAGCTTTCCTGTATAGCCCAGGACCATCTACCTAGGGAATGGTGCTGCTCACAGTGGGCTGAGCCCCCTTGTATCCATAAATAATCAACCTCCACAGACATGCCCACAGGCCAGTTTGATCTGGGCAATCTCTTAACTGAGACTCCCTTCTTGCATGAGTCTAGACTGTGTCAAGTTGACAGTGAAAGGTAACTAGGACACTACCAAAGTCTAGCTTCGTGAACTGGGAAGTTTATTGGTGTTATTTTTCAGGAGAATGGAGGAGGGGTTACCTTTAGGAGTATGAGCAACTCAAATGCAGCCGCAGCAATGGAAAAGCGCATGCCAGCCTAGATGGGTGATGAGCTGCATCCCTGGAGCTCCCTGCACAACACACGGTCAGATCCGCCAGAGTTCCCTCTCTCCGGAAATTGTTTACTGGGGAGGGGTCTTCGAGTCTTGTAACTTTCTAAGCATCCCGAGCCTCGTGGGTTTCCTTAGCTCCCAGAATTCTCCAGGAAGGGATGTTTCTATCTACAGGAAACAGATGTGTAATATATAGCCAGGGGGTTCAGGCTGAGTGGAGAAGCCAGAAAGGTGAGGAAATAGATGGTCTCCCTAGGACCTCTGGAGAGAGTGTGGCCTGCTGACACTTTGATTGTGGCTGCTTGAGATGCATTTTAGACTTCAAAGTAAAGAGGTATGAGATAATAATGTCATGTTGATTTAAGCCCCGGTGTATGATATGTTTTTGATGTGTATATATATGCACATTTTGTGAAGGGTTGTGAGTACATCCTCAGTACCATTCCTCAAGTGCCATCCACTTTTTTTTTTTTTTTGAAACAGTGTCTCTCATTGGTCTGGAACTCACCAAGTAGTCTAGCCTTGGCTGCTCAGCAAGCCACAAGGCTCTGCCTGTCTCTGCCTTCCCAGCACAAACCTACCCCCATGCCTAACCTTTTCTGTGGGCTCTGGGGATAAGTCAGATCCTTGAGCTTTTCAGGCGAGCACTCGACCCACAGAGCCATCTCCCTAAAGCTAGTTTATGATGATTTGTTACAGTGGTAACAAGAAATCCATATGGACCCAAACTGATTTAACTTCCTTGATGAGGCTTATTTCCTGCCCTGGGTTCCTCATTCTTTATACTACAACAAAAGCACCGCCCCCAACCCCATGATGTCTTCACTCCTCTCTTCTCTTAGACAATCTGTATGTAGCTACTTCCAGAATTACTGTGCAACCATCTCTCCATCTGTTAGGACCCGAAGGCTTTGAAGAATTCCCAGTTCCCCAAAGCTTTGGTTTTTGTCTTCAGGGGATGCTATTTCTGTCTGTCTGTCTCTGTCGCTATCTCTGCCTGTCTCTATGTTTCTTTCTATCTCTGTGTCTCTCTCTGTCCATGTCTGTCTGTCTGTCATTTCTCTCTCTCTGAGAGGGTCTCACTCTGTAAGCCAAGCTAGCCTTAAAACTTAACAGCTATCCTCTTGCTCTAGTCTCCCAAATGCAGGGGTTATAGACACGAACCACCCCACAGAGCTCTCTTCGATCTCTGTCTCGTGTGTCAGGGGACTGTAACGTTCTGCTTGTGTGTCTATCTCTCA